>JARHVA010005231.1:75000-240000 GCA_037957365.1 Torreya grandis | reverse complement strand
GGAAGTTGTTTATTGCTATCATGTATTTAATTAGGTAATTATTATTGGGTGGAACATATTATTATATTTTATAAATAATACATCATAGAGGTAATATAAACATTGTTGATGTAGTTTCATTTACTTGTTCATTTTTCTATTTTTCCATGTCTTAGTATGATTATGGAAATAAAATATTAGAAAAGGCACTCTTTTTATACTAGTAATGTTTTGAGTAACTCATCTATCACCCTAATGTTTAATATGGGGATAGTCATGGAGGAGGAAACACATATTATCTTTATATTGACATGAATTACCTATTATAGGTCAAGAATAAGTTGAAGATAGTATAAAATCAAGAAATAAATTACCTTTGATAAATGTAATACTCTTGTGAATAAAATACTATGATAATTGTGTTCTTTCTCAATTTGGAACTATTATTCCTTCTTATCTTTAGCCTCCTCATGCATGATTGCTTTTTGTAATGATCTACTTAAAAGGAATGTATTCTTAATATTGTATTCCTCTGCTGTATACATCTTGTTGAATACTAAGTTATGTGTGAAATTAAAGAATGAATTATTGTGTCACACATTTTTTAGAAATGATAATATTAAAATATAAAAATCTCCTTATTTATTATAAGAAAAAATTAGATGAAATTTAGTAACTAATGAGATAATATTTTAACCCTTAATTACTATTTCATGGTAGTCTCATGCTTGATTTATTTATAAAAATAAATGCATATGGTTGTTATACCTTAAGCATGATTGAATGCTAATTAGAGATTGAAATTAAGTGTTTGCATCCCTTTGAGAACTTAAAACCTTGAATTCAAAACCAAGGTCTTTGGGTTAACAACTAAATCAATTATACTTATATTTTTTAATTTTAAAGATGTTTCAATATATTGAGATTGAATAATAGGCTAGGTTTGGTATAATACTTGACCTATCTTTTATGATTCACCCTCTTTAGCTAGATTAATATTCTATCATATCTCACTTATGAGATATTTTACTCTAACAATTAGAAGATAATAATTGGCCATCTTGACTATTTAATGAGTAGAGTCATTGAATAATGGATATGATTTACTTTAGGCTTTACTTGATAAACCTATGTGTTGGCATCCTCCTTATGAATACCACCATCTAGGGAAGTGTTAGAGTAGATTGAGCATGGATATACTAATATTGAGTTTGAATTAACTATGGAACAAATGTCAATCTTGAACACTCTATATTAACTAATTCATGAATAAAATCAAAGATCTTTATAAGTTTACCCTTTAAGAGTTATGTCCATAGATTTCATGTATTATAAATATGTGTACGGAATGGGATCCAAGAATGGATCAAACAACCTTCGAGGATGAAACTAATTTTAATGATTTTTTTGGAAGTCTATGGTGGATTTGAGTCAATAATAGTTTTATTATTCCTTATTGTGTTACAAACTAATAACCTTTATTATAGAGTTTCACCTACAAGGTTGTTATATTTCTCTATCTTTGCCTCATGACATGTTTAACATCATTGATATTATCATATATAAAGGAAAAAAATTGGTATATGCCTTAATGTAAATAAGAGTATCAAGACTAGTAGGGAGTAATTTTTATTCTTGTCTAGTCAATTAAATCCAAGCTATAGACAACCTTATGATATAATTTTCATATATGAGTAGATGAATCTAGTTGATAATCTATTCGATGAAAGAAATGTGATTATTTTACCCTCTATATGTCATGGAAAAAATGATTAAGAAAATCTAGTGAATTTTTTTGTACCCAATTAGAAGGTTGGTACATTTGGGATCAGAGCTAAGGTTTGAACACTTGGCCTAATGTGCTCACTAATGATCCTATGATATATAATGTTTGAAATAACACATTTTTGAGGATACAAATCAATGAAATTAAAACTCATACATCATTATTTAAAGGAATAAATTATGTATATGGTAATGAAAGCCTTATGGGGTTCCATCTAAGTCTATATATGTACAAACATTTGTAGTAGCTAGTTGTGTTCACCTTGTGTGATGGGTTGGTGACACCCTATGGACCAATATTAATTTGTATATGCTTGTGGAAGAATGAATGGTGTCTCTTTTTTGTAATGAGATAATCTCATTTTATAAGAATTTTTTATTCTATTTTAACCTCTTAGGGTTTAGCTTATGTAGATCCTATGTTTGATTAAAGGGTTGAGTAGTCTAAATAAGGGAAATAATATGTATAACATAACCATTGGTCTGTTATATATTTACCAACTTTGAGTTTTTAAAAATAGTAAAGACTTATCTAGAAAACCCCTAATATGGATGATCCTAGTGCTAGAAACTAATATAAGATTAGGTTTGAGTGTCATCAACTAGATCATTATATCAGAACCCCTCCTAGATAGTAGCACCATGTATTGGTAGAGGTGTTATGTCACTATAGTGTCCTAATATTGGTGTTAATGTCTTCTATATAATATTTTTCCAAACTTTTGGGTACACCTTTCCCTATGCTTCTTAGTTATGTTACTACGTGTACAAGGTCTAGACTTATGTATTGCACCTATAATAGCTAATTTATGATGTAAACCCTAATCCTCCTTGAAATTAAGACATGATATTAAAAATGTGTTCATTATTAGGATACGGTGGACATCCTCAACAACTCGTAATGAAGAGAGTTTCCTACATACCAATACTCTGAGGAGAGATCAATCTCGATGTCGTACTCCCCACCAAAGTACTGGTGCAAGTGTAAGTGATGTTAGTGTGATATTGATCTTGAGCTCCTTTAGTGTGTTTGAGATTGGAAATATTTAAAATTTGAGATTATATTTGTTGTAGACGGTAGTATACATAAGTAGGGTAGAATAAGGATTAATAACCTTGATTTTTATCAACTTATTTTGTGTTTGAATAGGTATTTTTCATCTAATTTCCATCTAGTGGATATAAGGATAAAAATCCCATATTTATAGATTTATATTGATTATACAAATAATAAAATATTCTTAGGCCAACCTTAGGAGGATTTTATCTTTGAAAATATATTCATTCATGGAAGCTAGGGTAAATGACATAGGCACCATTTTGGGGACACTAGTGCCACATGGATCTAGTTTCCTTAATGTGTCACTAATGTCTATCTAATAGAACATTAGGAAAAAGGGTTTGGATAAATAAATGAGGGTCTAGGACTACCTTTTAGCTAACTAGGGATGCATGTGGCCTACATGAAAGCTAAAAAATTGTGATAATGGGCTCTAAGATAGGTCTAAGACTAAAATAGGAATAGGTAGTCTCAAATATCACTCTTAGATGTCAAATACCACTTTTAGTGATTACATTTTCCCCCCTTTTATGATATAAATGCAACAAAGTGAAATGACTAGTATAAAGGAAAAATAAACATACTTGGACTTACCTAGGAAGTGAAGCCCATGAAGTTGAATCTGAGTATGTGAGATTGGGTCTATATATGTGAAGCATGATCCAATACATGACCTATAAATGAAACATGCATAAATTATTCCTTACTTAAGAGATATCAAAATCAAAATAATTTGTTGAGTAAAGAAGTAATTTAGTAAAAATGAGTAAAAAGATGGGAAAGAGGAAAGGAATGAACACACCTCATTGGGTACATGAACTAATACATGAACTTGGTGCTAACTTATGTGTGTGCATATATTTATCAATCATTAAATATCTTAGACTAAGCTAATATATTTCTAAATCCTCATGTTTGGGTGGATCAATAATTCAATTTTGTTTTGACTGCATCAATACCCACCCCTACTTAGTGGATCATGACCTATGAATAACTTGGCTTGGATTGAAATTGTGTCCAACCCTATCATGTGGGTGGATCAAGAACTCAAGTAGCTATTATTCCATCATTGATCACCCTTTTGTAGTAGATGAATCTTAAACTAAACTACATAAAGTAATGTAAATGTCTAACTAAGTATATATAATTGTGTATGTTGGATCCATAGCCACTCGAGTACATTAAGAAGTTGTAGGCCACTTAGAAATGTGAACTACTATAGATGGAGTAAGGCATGAAATTATTGATAACATGAAATATGTTTTCAAGTGTATATAGTGTAGATAATGACATGGAATATTCCATTTCATCTAGTCAAATAGTGTGTAACTGAATATATGGAAATAATATGCTACACACATACCCCTAATCTAGTATCTGAGTATATTAAATCTAGATCAAGTTGTAATAATTTTATCTAGACATCTAAACTAAATATGGGAATGTTCATGCCATGCATGATGCACATAATCTGAGCTAAACTAATTTGATCTTAAGCAAAAACTAAGTATAACTTATAAACCTATAACTAGATATATCCAAAACTATACTATACCTATTTTATTGTTCTATAAAATCTATGTTGTCCTAAAATTAAGGCTGCTAGATAGTAGCACCACATCTTAGATAGTAGTGCATATGGCACTAGTGTCCTTATTTGGGTGATAATGTATTTATGGTCTAAATTTTATGTTATTATAGTACTTTATGAGTCACTATTTTCCCCTGTGTTTACCTATGTATGTTTTTTTGAAATAGCTTGTGCACTTGAAAATGTATTATGATTTAAATATAGGAGCCTAATCTCTATGACAAACCCCTATGAATGCCTCCTTTTTTAGGGTAGTTTTTTAACCTATGTAATAATTATACTCAAAATAAAAATCTCTATAAAATGTGTATTAGCTAGAGCATTATGATAACTACATGATAATCTAATATAATTTGCATACATAACATTAGAATTTAAGAGAATCTAAGCATAATTATGTAAAGTAATATGTATGTGATGTTTAAACTTGTATAAGTATGTTAATCTAGATTTAATAAATGTATGTGATATCAAATATGAGTGAAAATGGGTAGCTGCTTAGGGGGATGGGGCATGATGTCCATCACAACACCCAAATAGGAATGGTAGATGCATGACATCCATTATGACATCAAAACATGGTGTGTGGAACAGGTAAATACAAGTGTCATGGCCATTATTCATATAAGAAATCATACATAAAAAACACATGAGTCATGAAAATTAGGACAAGTAGCCATAATATAAGGGACATGGGCACATATCACTAAATATTGCAAAATAATATATGCAAGGACATGTTCAAATGTCCACATACACACAAAAACATTAAGTTGGATTAGAGACACATAAAATTACATGTTAAAATGTCCACATACACAATTGAGAAAGCACACATAATGACATGGGCACATGTCCAAAGCATACATATTGTGAATAGAAGTGGAAAAGAGCTAAAGAGCAATGACATATTCAAATACCCTAGAATATAAGAAGCAAATAAATAAAATAAACTCTAAATAAGGTAAGCTAAAAATTAAAGTATTCATGAATATGTAATACATATATGTGTAATAGCTAGTTTATACAAATGTTGAGTCTAATGTAATAATAGCTAACAAAAAATTAGAGTAATGCTAAAACTATCAACATCAACATATCAATATCAATATCAACATATAGTAATGCTAAAACTATGATTTATAATATATAAAGATAAAACCTAGTAAATCAAAATGGTGTATATTGTGCCCCCAAGTGGACAAATGTGTCAAGTGAATACCCATGTATTAGTTTACATTACCCCAGTGGGTAGATAATGGAAAACCTAGATTAGTGTAGTGGACCTAAATCCAATAACTAATCTATAATAACTCTACAATAATAATTAAATCTTGTAGTATGATAAAAATAACTATATTAAGATAGATAACATATGTAGTGCCTATAAAAAATAAGAGAAGTAAACATAACAATGTAACAAACTAGAAATTTTGTGTATTTTGAGTAATTATTTGAATGTTTTTATGTTTGAAATATTGTATTGTTTTGCACTTTTTAGATATAAGATATGTAAAATAAAATGAGAATGAACTATGTAAAATGAGGAAAAGAGAGGTAAAGTATGTACAAGAAGAGAGAAACAATAGTAATTGATGAGTATCATGGGAGACTCACTCTCACTATGGTCTATGTAAAAAATAAGAATGGTAATATCTCATGCAGTGTGAATGTTATGTTATATTTGGATGTTGTTTCAAAAGGAATCTGAGTATTGTTCATCATTAGAGTCATGATATTGTTCATCATCAGAGTCATAATAAATTAGAATGCCAGAGGGAAATTCCTCATATTATGGAGTTGACCTTTCTAAATTGTGTTTTCTCATATTTGTTTGTATTTTTCCCTTTGAAACTATGCTTATACACACACACACACACACACACACATGTATGTATATATGTATGTGTGTGTGTGTGTGTGTGTGTGTGTGTGTGTGTGTGTGTGTGTGTATTTATATGTATATATTTATATATGTATGTATATATATATATATATACATATATATATATATATATATATATATATATATATATGTATGTATGTATGTATGTATATATTTATATATATATATATATACATATATACATACATATATACACACACATATGTTTATATATGTATATGTATGTATATATATATATATATGTATGTATGTATGTATGTATATATATGTATGTATATATATGTATGTATATGTGTGTGTGTGTGTGTGTGTGTGTGTGTGTGTGTGTGTGTGTGTGTATGGTGTTGTGGAGGATCTTTTACTATAAAAGTGTTGTTGGGAATTCTTGTTGACTTAACAAGATTTTGACTTTGAAAATTAAGTTATTTCTCTTTCTATAACATTTCTTGTGTATCTATATATTTTTCCTAGACAAACTATATTAGGGACTAATGTACTTTAGGATTTTAAATAAATCTCAAATCCTCTTGACCAATATTATCAACTTCTAGAATCAGAGAAGTGA
The DNA here is from genome assembly GCA_037957365.1 of Torreya grandis. Classification (NCBI taxonomy): domain Eukaryota; kingdom Viridiplantae; phylum Streptophyta; class Pinopsida; order Cupressales; family Taxaceae; genus Torreya; species Torreya grandis. Next base: position 233,114 of record JARHVA010005231.1, on the reverse strand, counting down.
TTTTGACTTTATCGCTTAATTTCTTTCACCTGCTTACCCAAACCTTAACCATGATAATCAAACTATTGTAGGAAATTTTGACCAAAATCATACATTTTGAAATTTTATCCTCCTTTTGGAGAGGTATCATTATATATTTTAATTTTTGGACTTATGCTTGTTGTATTGTTTCTTGTTATGAGTGTGATTTTGGAACCTTTTATTGTTTAGAGTTATGCTTTGGTAAGCATTTTTATATTGTTTCTGAATTGGACCCTCTTTAAATTTTTATATGTTCAAATGTATGTTATTTGGATGATGTATAACTTTTTGAGTCACATGTATCCATTATTTATTTTATTTTCCTTTTTAATGCTAAACATGAATTAGTGTGGTGCCCATGCATTATATGATATGCATAATAATATTTAGATATTCTCACTAGGTGTAGATGTGGTAGGTAAATCAACTTAGCTTCAATAATTTCCCTTAGTACCTCACTTGAAATCTTATTTTACCTTTTAATACCTTTTTAATCACTAGTTATATATGTACTTTGTTATGATTTCATGTTTTGATATCTAACATTGTTCATCATAAATTGACTAGGTGAATATGCATATACATGATTTACACTAGTGTGCATTAGAATCCTTTCTCTTTTAAATTAATTTTACAATGTTATAATCATTTCATGTAATTGTTTATTATAAGTTTGTAAACCTAAAAATATCTTGCTCATACTGATAATTTGATAACCAAGAGGCTCACAAGTGCAGACCCTAGATGTTTCTAACTGAACATGTAGGCACACATCCTAAGGGAAGAGCTATGAATAGGATAAGTATGTGGATTAATGACACTAATATAGGCTAATTCTTCTCATGAAGGAGTTATAACATGGACCTAGTTAGAGTGAAAGTATTTATCACGCTCATCGAGATGAGGAGGAGAAAGAGATTCTTTCATGTGCATAAGATATGAAATTAACACTTGAAACATAAGTGTTATCTCATGTGATAAATCCTCTATGTGTGTAAGGGTTTGATTGTTAATGTAATTCCACATACGAGAAAGATAACATGCTATGAAATATATAAATTGATATAAAACATCATCTATACATGTTTTTATGTCTTTTAGGAGTTCATTCTAAATTAAAGGGAACAAATATGCAAATGAAAGTATTAAACTTTGAAACAAAAATTGAAACACTTATTATTTTATTATTATCATGATTATATCAAATAAAATTAGAAATTTTACGGATATAAAATCTAAATTATAGAAATATAAACCCTAAGGTTATCTAGGGTTAGGGTTTGTATAATGTTCAAAGTAAGTTGGGTTCACTAAATGTTTTAACCTTTTAGGGTTTTACTTATATAAATCCTATGTTTAATTAAAGGGATAAGTAGTCTAAAATAGGGAAATAATATGCATAAAATAACCACTAACTTTTTATATATTTGACTATTTATAAATAGTAATAAATATCTAAGAATAAAGTCTTATCTAGAAAATAACTGATATGAACAATCTAAGTGCTATAAATTGAGATAGGAATGGGTTTGAGTGTTTTCAGCTATATCCCTATGTCATAACCCCTCCTATAAATTAGTGCTACATTTTTATAGAGGTGAAATGCTGCTCTAGTGGCTTAATATTGGTGCTAATGTCTTCTATGAAAGACTATATCAAAATTCTAGGTGTACTTATGTCTATGTTTTTGGGTGTTGTTCTAGTGTGCAACAACTCTAAAACTCCATATTGTGCCTATAATAGATGATTTTTTTATTCAAACCCTCATCCTCATTGAAAGTAAGTCATGATTAGAAAAGTGTGTCTCAACACCCCATTATGAAGAGAGATACCTACATACCAATACTTTGAGGAGGGATCAATATTGATGTAGTTCTCCCTACCTAAGTATTGGTTCAAGTGTAATGATGTTAATGTGATAGTGGTATTTAGTTCCTTGAGTGTGATTGAGACTATAAACATGGAAAAATTGACCTTAGAATTGATATATATGGTATTATTTAGAAGCAAGGTATATTAGGGATTAATAACCTTGATTTTACTCAACTTGTTTGATGTTTGAATAGATATTTTGCATCTAATTTCCATCTAGTGGATAAAGGGATAAAATTCATGTATTTATAGTATTCTATTACTTGTGTAGATAATAAAATATGCTTAGGAAAAAAGTTAGGAGGGTTTTACCTTTGAAAATATATTCATTTAGGGAAGCTAAGGTAAAGGATATAGGCACCATTTTTGGGACACTAGCATGATGTGGCTCTAGTGTCCTTAATGTGGCACTAATTTTTAGCTATAGATGAAGGGCCATGATTAGGAAATGAGGGTCTAGGATTACATTTAGACTAATTAGGGATGCCTATATCTCATAAGAAGGATAAAAAAGTGTGATAATATATTCTAGGATATATCTAAGGATAAGCTAGGAATAGATAATCTCAAGTAGCATTCTTAAGAATCACATACCACTTTTTGGTGATTCCAAATTCTATGGTGGTGGAACCTAAGAACGTGGGTTATCTATGAGTGTTGATAACATCCATTAAATATAAGTTAACTTCAATGTTAAAGTTAGTATTAACCCTGAGTGGGTAAAATTATCATTATTACACATGTTCATGATAGGATCATGCTTTTAAATTTTGCAATTCACCAATTTTTTACAAACATGTTATATTATCCTATAGAAATCATTTATTCTATTTAATACTATTGGGTATTAATAAAAATGTAATTATATTATATGTAAATATTATATTTAAATCATTACTTAACATGTAATTATTACTATAGATAATAATTGCAGTGGGGCATACTTATAACAACTTATAGTGCCTTAGTGTATGAGTTTGGTAAACATGCATTTAAAAGTAAAATGTATGGCATATGATGGGAGTTATTTAATAAGTTGTTTGGTGGTAGATTTGCTTTTCATATTGAATTTTTTATGATTATAGATCCTTTGTTGAGGACCTTCATACAGTATGTTGTGGGTATTTAAATTATTTATATGGATTCTTATGTATAGTTACATTATTCTACATGATTGGTTCATGATTCATCATTCATGTTATAGAGTAATGAGTAATAAAGGGTAGGAAGACTTCATCTATATTACTCATTTTTAGATAACATACAAGATGATGTATTTTTTAGAGAATATGGGTATTTGTGGACTAAACTGAACAAAAATTTGATAACTATAATGACTTATTTTTTCCAAAGTGATGTTATAGTTTTTTACATTGTCTATTCATTGCACCATTTAGATTCACATGTGTGTAATGTCATAATATAGTGAGGATGTATTCTAGAGTTTGTATTACTATTACATATGATAAATAATGTACAACACACTATTATGATATTTGCACCCGACCCATTGAGAAGGGAAGAATCACTCCTAGTGGTGGGGAGATGTGTAGTGAATCACTCTAAGTAAGGAGATGAAATTGAAGGAAATATCTGAGTAATGTTTCCTTCCTTTGTATAAAACTAGTAGTTTTAATAATAGTTGCATACTCAAATCTATATAATATTTTATTTCTTGTTGAACTAATAAACATTTAATAAATCAATCTATTACACCATTTAATAGTGGCTAATAGTAGTGTCATATTTTATGTAGTGGTTGATAATATAGTTTTGCTATTCAATATTACCTAATAATATAGTTATATTATCCCATAGTGGTTGATTCCAATTTTTTTTTGTATTTAAAATATTTAATTGATTCATTACTAATACTATAAATTTTTTGTTTAATTGATTACATTTATTAAAATTGACTCCATTGTATGATTTTATAAAGGTAGTTGGGACTGTAACATTCATGAGCATTTATTATATAGTTTTACAATGGGTTGATACATTTATTCTTTTATATATTATGTTGTACATTGATGTATTTTAAGTTTGAAATATTATATTTCTATACTCTTAAAAATTCATTTTTGCTTTTAATATGTAATATTTTACATCATTATGAGTAGTTAATGTTTAACTAGTACAATATTTGAAATGATGTGATTGTTATTCATGAAATGATTATGTGATGCATTGATAAATGAGAACCTTTTATGGAAATCTTTAGTTTAGGTAAACCATATATATGATTGATATAACTCTCCCTAAATTTTTTTGACTTGAGTAACTACCTCTTGTGTGTGATTAATGCTTATAACAAGAGAAATATTGGTTACACATGTGCATATATTAGAAACAAGCATAAAAAAATACTCCAATATTGCAAAGAAATAGGTAAGAAATTTTGTTGAATAGACTATAATTAATCATGTTAAATATGACACTTGTTGAATTTCATTGACATAAATTAAAATGGAAAGGGTTTATCAAAAAATTTAAAAATCGAGTTCTAAAAGTACTATTTGATAAAAAGTACAATTGGAATTTTTTATAAGAACTTTTTCTTTATCTTTATAAACACTAATAAGTTGACCAAGCCATCGAAATGATGTCTTTCTCTAGGGAGGAGGATGTTACATACCATTTTACATGAGGTACAATTAGAGAACTTGTACATAAAAAAATCGTATAAAATAACTAATGATTTTTTGTTTCTATGAGATCTGAGAATGATCTATTGATATAATTCATATAATTAAGATTATTGATTACTTATGATAGTGGTTCAAGTCACATTATTTTTTTAAGCAACCATCATCAGTTCATAGTTAATTATGCATAATATATTTAAAGGAGCATATTATTATTAAATAATTTGGTTAAGATTCTAGTCTAAATCTACTTGGGCTCATGGGATATGCCAAGGTTGTTGAACATCCTTGTAAACTTATCTTATTAATTTGATATAATAAAAATGTTTTATGTTCTTAGTTATTATTGAAGATAAATTCAAAATCGTTTATTTTTATGAAATAATAATGGTGTACTTATTTGAAGGAGTTAATTTATCAATATTAATGGTTTAAATTTCCATGGTTGAATGTGTTTTTATTACATTATTTCACTTATGATCTTGGTTCAAAAAATTATTATGATGTAAAGATTTTTTGGGAGTCCATCATTGACCTAAGGGACAATTATGCCCCCTATTATCATATAACTTCCTCCTTCATAGGTTTCCTTATTACTAATGAAATACATATTATTTTTGGAGTGGTTATATTATGTGTGGTAGACAAGTACTTGGCCATGGTTATAAATTAAATCATTTAGCTATTTCTTCCCAATGTGAGTGTACTCCAAAAATATTTCTAGGAAATTGTATAGTGAATTAAAATAACTTTTCACCTTCTTGGGAAATGTGTTAATTTTTTAATTATGTAATGATAAACATAATTAATTTGGTATTGGGAGGGGTAGATATGCTTACGTTCTTTCTTATTTTGATAATTAAAATTGTGCCTTAGAAAAATGTGGCCTAATAAGACATTTGGGATGCCATAATGGTACTAGTCCAAACATGTTTATATATCACCATAGATGGAGGTAAGAAAATTAAGACAAAGGCAACAAGTGCACATCTAAGGAGTATTAGAGTAAATATAGGTAGGGATGTAATAAGAGGTGCTAATGAAAGTAGGAATCACCCTTCTCTCTCTCCAAGAAATTGAAATTTTATACCACTTTAAGCATCCTCTTGTATATGATTAAAATAATCACATTTAATTAAAACATTAATTTGTTTTTGTTTTTCCATCCTTTCCCCTTTTTTGAGTATGCATTAGAAAATTATTTGGTTACATCATATTTCTATTTAAGAGTTATAAGGGTTTGTATAATAATCACCAAAATTAGGGTATAAGATGAAAGTGTGACCAAAAACTTTGATATTATGTTAAGATCCTACTCATTTTATTAAATCTAGGACCTTGTCCTTTCCAAAGTGGAAAGAACTTGATAGGAAAACCATGAAATTAATAAGGTTTCATTCATAATATTTGAAAAAATGTATTTATGATGATGTGGTATATAGGTTTCAAGTAAAAAACTAATCTTGTATAGAAATTTTAGCTTGGAAGCCATGTGGTTATTACGATAAGAATATATTGAGTTGTTACATTACATCCAACCACTATGCTTTTGGAAAAGTTCCTCATTAATCCTCTTTACTTTAAAGGATGAGATTTTTTTCTTGATAGTTGAGTCAAGACTAATATTAATGGATTGGGAGAGTATTTAATTTTAAGAAAGATTGAATTAAGGTTTGCGTTGAGTTTTCTATAGTATCTATTGTCAAACATGAATTTCCTATTTGGTAAAAATACCTCCATTTGGGTAGGAAGTTCATATTTTATGCCATCACTTCACCCAAATTCCTTGGTTTGGTTTTGAAATTTCCCATTATTTGTCTTTGATTTGGGATTATTCATTTCTACATAGGGTGAAATAGATAAAATTTTGATTCCTTAAATCCATGGATAAAGAATTATATTACTATATCTCCATTACGAGGAAGAAATATAAATCTTTATCTATGGATTTAAAGATACATATCAAATTACATATTATAAAATTATCTTATTAATTACAAACCTTAAAATCCCTAAATGAATCATTTAATCAAAATATTTATACTAAAATACTTGTTTACTTATTTTATAAAGGGAAGTCCTAAATGAATAATTACACAATTAAAAGATTGCGCTAATATATTATAATGTAGGTTACAATAAAATAGCCAAAATGTCATATATTTGGATAAATATTACTTTAGAAATAGTTTTATCTAAAGGAAGTGAGACATCTTAGTGCCCAATAAAGAGTTTTTGCATTATTGGGATTCTTTTAAAGTTGTATATAGTTAGAATATTCCATTAGGTAAGGGTAATATAGGAATGGTTTGATACCATAATAAGTGCTAATAGAGGAATATTGATTAAGCATATAAATTCATAGATTTTTTTAAAAAAATATTCAACTATTTTTGTAAAATGTTACTGAAATACACAAGCATTCATATTCCTTTTATTATATGTAATACTTAGCATGATTATTCTATGAAATAGAAGTTGGGGTATTTTGATTAACATTTAACCCAATGATATGAATAATTCTTTAAATTTCCTATGAAAAGAAAATATAAATGTTATATAATTATTTGGTTAAGATAATATGTTATGTGTCACACATATTATTATTTATATTGAAATATATTTACATATTAACTATATGGCAAGATACTTACCTACACTTTATAAATATATTGATAGATTTAGGAGTGACTGCTTCATAAATTGTAGGTATGTGTTTATACATGTAAGTGGTGGTAACAACTACATGCATGCCTCAAAATAGCCTCCTTTACTTTGTGATACAAACAAGGGATTATTTCTTGTTACTATGATCATATAAGAATAGGGACAAATTGTTAATATTTATTTAAAAATAGTGTAATTATGGTAGCATTACCTAATTTGGATACACAAATGAATCATAGTAATTATGGAAACATTTTGACCTGACATGGTTAAACGATGAATTTTTTGTGTGTATCATGGGTCACTTATATATACATGATAGGAATGATTTACCCATGTAGGTTGAAAATGGTTTTTGATTATACTAATCCATTTAACTAACATAATACCAAATTAAGCTTGATTTATAATGTATAAAAATTCATTGTCTGAGACTAGATTTATAGGGTTAATAAAAAATATTCCATGATATTATAATAATAGGTATGATCTCTAATGTCAAATGTTTTTATTTCCTTGTATGTGTAAGATGAGACTATAAAACTTATTCCAAGGATGTATGAAGATTTTTAACTACTTATATAACTTTTTAATTTGAGTATGATGTGAACATGATAATTATAAAACTTTATGGTGTCATTAGATAAGGTGCACTAATGATTTATTTTATTTATTAAATGAAAATTATGTCATCCATTATATATACCTATCTTTTATCTACCTAAGCACTATGCATGTTTAAGAAATGATAATTATGGTATGAGACTACCCTTGCATTTACATTGTATGAGGTAGAATGATATCTTGTACCAATAAAAAAATTATTCCTATTGAAATCGAACCACATGTTTATCTTACAATTTTTTTTATTTTTATCATGAATTTGGTTGGGTAATACTTATTGGGTGGAAAATAATTTAATATTTTATAAAGAATACATCGTAGAGATAATACATGCATTACTAATGTAATTATTTCCCCTTTTTAGTGTTGTTAGTTTTCCATGTGTTAGTATGATTATGGAAATAGAACAATAGATTTGCACTCTTATTATGCTAGTAATGTTTTGAGTGAATCTCTTGTCACACTACTTTTTAATAGGGGATGGCTCTAGAGGATAAAAAATTGGTAGTTTTATACTGACATGAATTGTCCATTATAGGTCAAGAATCAGTTCAAGATAGTTGGAAATCAAGAGGTAAATTACCATTGATAAATTTACTACTCTTGTTTATAAAATACTATGCTAACTTTTTTCTCTCTCACTTTGTAATAATTCTTCCTTATTATATTTAGCCTTTTCAGGCATGCTTCCTTGTTGTAGTGATCTTATAAAAAAATTATGTATAATTAATATTTCAATCCTTTACTTGAGACATCTTGTTGAGTAAGCATAGATTGAGTTATGTATGAAATTAAATAAATAATTATTGTATCACATGTTTTTGAGAAATGATAATATTAAAATATAAATCTCCCATTCTTTCTCATAATAATCAATTGGAAGTACTTGAGTAAGTGATGAAATAATATTTTAATCCTTAATTACTATTGCATGGTTGTCTCATGCTTGATTTATTTACAAAAATAAATACATATGGTTGTTGGAGCTTAAAAATGATTATTTAATAAGTAGGCACTGAACTTAAGTGTTTTCATCCCTTTGAGAATAACTTATAGCCTTGATTTTAAACACAAGGATCTTGGTTTAATGACTAAATATATTATCCTTATAATCTATAATTTGAATATCTTTAGATATATTGAGATTAAATAATAACATATGTGAGATATAATGCTTGACTTATCTCTTATGAGTCTGCCTCTTCAGCTAGAATAATATTCTATGTCATATCTCAATTTATAAGAGCTTTAATCTAATAATTGGAAAAAAAATATTTCCCCTATTGAGTAGTTAATGAGTATAATAGTTGAATAAGGGATTTGATTTACTTTATAAGCCTATGTCTTAGAATCCTCCTTATAAATATGAATATCTAGGGAAGTAAAAAAGTAGATTGACTAAGTATGTCTTAATCTTGAGTTAGAATTAACTATGGAACAAATTTCAAGCTTGACCACCCTATATCAATTGATTCATGAAGAAAAATAATTATCTTTGAATGTTTACCCTATAGGAGTTATGTTAATAGATTTCCCATCTCATAAAGATTTGTAATGAGTGGGAACAAATAATGCATCCAAGATCCTTCAAAGATGAAACTAATTTTAAATAAATTATTGTGGAAGTTTAGGGTGGATTTAAGGTAATAATGATTATCTTCTTCTATGTTGTATTGGAACCTTTTGACAATAGATTATAAATTTTCACCTAAAAAATTGGTAGTTTTTTCTTTCTTTTCCTCATGGAATGTTTAAGATCTATTGAAATTATTAGATATAAAGGTAAAGAATTAGTATCCACCTTGAAGGTAATAAAAGTGTCAATACTAGTGTGGAGTAATTTGTCTTCATGTTTGATCAAATAGATCAAAGTTATAGATAAAATTATGATATAATACTTAGATGGTAGTATATGAATCTAGTTGATGATCCATTTTATAATATAAGTGTGATTAGTTATCCATCTCTATGTCATGGTAAGTTATGATTAAAAATAATTCAATGAGTTTTTTTGATACTCAATCAGAGGCTTGTTATAAAATGAAGAGATAAAGAAAGAGGTTTAGGAGTTATTAAATAAGTTTTTGATACATGAGAGTCTAAATCCATGTGAAGTTCTATTTTTTTGACACCAAATAAAGGTGGGGAATTGATAATGCGTATAGATTTATGTGTAATAAAGAACATCACCATTGTATAGGTTTCCAATTCCATGAATGGATGACTTAATGTATTACTTGAGTGGATTAAGGTACTTCACCAATATTGATTTCAAGAGAGGTATCATTAAAATAGCATATGAGAAGGAGATCAGTGGAAGACCACACTCAAGAGAAATGATGTGTTCTACAATTGGATATTCATGCCATTTGGATCATCAAATGATCTTAATATGTTCATGAATCTCATGAGTGAAGTGTTGAAACCATTCATGGGTAAGTTTATAATTATCCATTTGGATGATATTATAAGTTTTAGTCATTCCAAAGAAGAGTATTTTTAGCAATCGAAGTTGTTGTTGGATAAGTTTAAAGAGAATAAGTTGTTGGTAAATCTAAAAACTATAACTTTAATCTAGATGAGCTGATATACTTAAGGTTTATGATCTCAAGATAAGGGTTAAATATGAATCTTCAAAAGGTGTGAGAAATTTTTTATTGGCCTTAATCGAAGAGCATGTTTGAGGCAAGGGTTTTCCATAGGATGGATAATTTATATATTAAATTCATCATAAATTTCAATGGTATACATTCACACATCATAGATATTATGAAGGGATAGAATAAGAATTTTTAGTGGATTAATGCAGTTGAGAGTAACTTTCAATTTTATAATAAGAGAGTGATGGAAAAACTAGCGTTAGCCTTATAATATTTTAGAAAGGCACTTTAGGTTAATTTTGATCCAAGTGGAATATACATAATAGTGGTAATAATTCAAGAGGGTAAGATCGCTACCTATTTTAGTGAGAATTTGAATGAATAAAATTTGAAGTATTTGCTTTATGACCAAGAATTATATGGAATGTTGAAATCTCTCAATAAATAGTGGCATTCCTTATCACCAAAGGATTTTATGTTGTACATAAATAATCGTGTGTTGTAATTAATAAATAACTAAGGTAATATAAATCAATATAATATGAAATGGGTAGAGTTTATTTACAGCCATTCTATTATTTTAAATCATATGAGTGAAAAAGCCCAATAATGTAGATGATGCATTTACTAGGTGAGATATTGTAGTGAATGAGATGAAAATAAAGGTAATTGGATTTGAGTATATGAAGAATTTATATGAGGAAGACTTGGATTTATTATATGCATGGGTATCTCGTATAAATCCAACATATATAAATATGACTCTATGATTAGAGTACATGATATAAGATGGACTATTATTCAATACAAAAAAAAATTTGCATACCACAATGTTCCATGAGAGATAATTTGTTGAAGGAGAAACATAGTGGATGACTTGTTGGTCATTTTGATATGAAAAATAGGCATGGATGTGAAGAAATGGTGAAATATTTAGAGTTTGTAAACATGTTAATGGTAAAAATTAGAATGTTGGTTTCTATCAGCCATTACCCTTTCCATAAAGACTATGGGATGTGTTAACCATAGATTTTATTCTTGGTTATTCAAGAACATAGATAGATAATGATATTATATTCATTATTATGGAGATATTTTTAAATATGGCTCACTTTTTTACTTGTAAGAATAATAGTGATGCCACCCACATTAAAAATGTGTTATGTCAAGAGGTTTTCAGGTTGCATGGATTGTTTTATAATATTTTCATGGATAGAGATAAAATGTTTGTTGGACACTTTGGAAGAAGTTGGGAACTAGATTAGAATTTAGTTTATATTATCACCTAGAAATAGATTAAAAAAAAAACAAAGGTGGTAAATTAGAATCTAGGTAACTTGTTGAGATGTATGTTTGGTGACAAGCTTAAATAGTGAGACTTTATGTTGGCATAATCAATTTTTTTTACAATGACTTTAGTTAATCATATTATAACTATAGGTCCATTATATATTGTTTATGGGAGCATCACTAGAGGGGTATGTGAATTAAGAAGTACATATGAAATGAGTATAATAAGTGCACAGGGTGAATATTATGTGTGGATATGCACAAGGTGCATCAAAAAGTCAAGAAAATAACTGAAGGGAGTGGTGGAAAATAAAAGAAACATGTTGATATACATAATAGAGAAGTGATTTTAAAGTTGGGTACTCTGTGTTGGCACATTTACATAAATAAAGGTTTTTTAAAGTTGAATATAACAAGATAAAAAAGAAAATTATTGTACCTTATGGGATTTTGAGAATCTTCTTAGTTAATGCATGTGAATAAAGTTTCCACATGGATTACGAATCTTAAATATCTTCAATGTGGTTAATTATTACCATATGTTGTAGGGAAACCAAGTGATAAAAAGTATTTTTAAACTAAATATTATAAAAAGTAGCTACCAAAAGTAGTTAAGTAAGAAATGGAAGTTATTTTAGACATTCACATTGAAAAGAAGACATACAGATAAAAGTACTATGAGTACTTGGTCAATTTTAAGTTTAGAGTAGATGAAGATGCAACTTGGATGAGTGAAACTAAGGTTTTCAATCATTGAAAATTAATAGATGAGCTCACTATAGGTTCATGAGTGGGATCTCATGGTCCTTTTCATCTATCATGGGTGTTTGATGCAAGAGAATCCATGGCATATAGGTTATCATGTATAAATAAATCAAGTTTTTGATTTATAAGTTATTTTACTTTGTTGTTGGGTTTTTGTGTGTTATTTCATGTGTTTTCCATTGTGTCTATACTAGAAATTGCCTTTATGGCTTTCTTGTGTTGGTGTTCACAAGTTTCACTTTCAATGATCATCTTATAAAGTTGTATTTTCCTTGGTGTATGGGATGACAAAACTCACTTTTTTTAAGTTGGATAAATTTTAGTGCTAATATTATTTATTTAGTTCTAATTTAGTCTTAATTAAATCTCCAATCTCTTGGTAGTTTTATTTGGGAGTGAATACCATGATTTGGTCTTTGTTTTAATTTATGTAAATCACCTATGTAATTGAGTTTCTACCTTTTAGTCTGCTATTAACATATTCAAACATAGGGTAATGATTATCTATATTAGTCAATTTTTATTTTTTAATAATGGTCCATTTATATGATGGGGTCATGGACATTAGTAGTTGTTCAATGGAAGCCCACATAGGTCTTGAACATAGTAGTGCTCAAAATGAAGTTATTTATTGGACTTTAAAATGATGATCAAAGTATCACACAATGGTATTCATAAAAGATAAATACAAATTGGTCTTGTAAAAGACTAATATGACATTTTTTTTAATAATGTAAAGCTTGTAGTGATATTTGTTATGGGAAATGTCTTCATATAGTATTGTGTGGACTAGTGAAGCCCAACGAGAATATGATTAGACACTATGTATTCACTGAGTTCTATATTAGCATACAAAATCGCAAATAGATATCATTAAAAAAAATTAACAATCATTGTGTGATAAAAAATACCACCTAGGTTGTAAAGTAATAAGGGGAATTCTACTATGAATTGGCTTTGTTAATAGACATTCATCTAGGTCTACCTATAGGTGGAATTTTATTTCCTTTTATCTTTTTGGACTCTTCTTATAATTGAATGTGGACATAAAACTTGGTAAATATATAGATTAACTTGGGGTAACATCATAGGCTAATCCATTACTAACTAAAGCAGAAATGGCATACATTCTGGTAGGGGGTATGTTGCTAGGAGAAAATAGAATATTGTAACTATATTTTATTTTCATATTTTAATCTATAAATGGGGTGTATAATGTCAAATTTAAGGTAGAATTTATATTTGAAACGAAGTGGATGACGATTTATTATACACTCTAATTTATATTATTCATTAAGACCAATTTGGCATAACTATAAGTTATATTTCCACTATGTTAAAATAATTGTTTGATCTATGTTTTGTGTGATGTATCAAACATTCACATTTTCTCTAAGCATAAGGAGGAAAATAAATTTTTTTCAAGATTCAGGCCTTGATTGTTTAGCCTCTCTTCTATATGTTTGTGTAAATTATGGGAATGGTTGATTATTAGTCTTCATACTTTGGGAAATGGACATGGTATTCATGTGTTATTTTATGGACTAACTTCACTAATGACTTTTGGGAGTTTTAATATGTATATTTTTGGGACTTACATAGTTTAGAGGAATTTATTTAGGGATTTTACTCATCAAGATTTTTGTTCACGTATTCTATTCAGACATTTTGTCTTATAGGTTTGGTTTTCAAGTTTTATGTTTTGGAATTTCATCACATAAATTTTTAGGGTTTCCATTTTCAACACTTCTTTTCATTTAGACTTTAGATATTTGAAACTTTTATTCTAAATGAATGTGGTATTTAAGGTTTTTATGTCTGACATTTTGTCTCAAACAATTTCCCTGAAACAATTCAATCTTACCAAATTTTTTGCATTAGACATTTTATCTAGAACAATTTCCTTGAATCAGCTTGTCTTTATCATAACTTTTATCAAGCATATTTTATACAATATATTTTAATATATTTATATACATATTATGTGCTTTGTTTTATGGGTATTTTTTTTTATGGAAATAGGTCTTCAAGATTTTTCTTATGGGTCTTTTATAAAGATAGGTCCCCAAAATAAAACTTGAATAGTCGACTATTGAGAACAATACAATGAATTGATATACTTAGATTAATAAAAAGGTTTCTTAATAATATACGCTAAATACCCCCACCAATACTAACTAACAAACATTTGAACTATAAAGGAATATAAAAGAAGTGAGCATTGGGAATTTATACCACATGAACTGGTATTCAATGAAAAATATTACATATGCAATATGCATCCATTAAATATGTCATTAATTTCAAACAAACTTCCATTCAAATTATAATGCTCTTCTATGTCATGAAATAACACTAGTTACTATCTCAAGACCATTGTGTAAAGAATCAATTATTAGATTAGGAGCACAAACTGATCATATAACACATAGCACAAATAAGGATTTTGTAAGAAACAATAATAACATCTTCATCTAGGACATTTAAAGGAAAAAATACACCATCCCCTTACTCAATCAAGGATTCCACAAAATTTATTAATACAGTCTTTGATATTTCCATTTTTGACAATCAATACACAAATTATTCATAGGTATGGGATGTTGTCAATTTTGTATATATATTTTCATTGGATGTAGACAATATCACACTTTTTGAGTGAGGGTTTATCAAAGACTTATTTTCCCTCAAAATAAAAAGAATGCACTTTGCAACTATCAAGCCAAAGTTGATGGCATGCATCGACCACCTATGAGATCTATTCTTCCAAAGTAAGATAACACATGATTCCTTCATAATTCTAGTAATAAAATAGTCATGTTATACATTTAGGTATTTCACTTCCAAAGATAATTATCCTTAAACACCCCTAATGCATACTTCAATAAGCATAGGTTGGTGTTGTGGAATGAAGAAAACATAATTGAGAAGGTGATATCTTCATGGTTACTTGCCAAATATACCATATCTTTCAAAGGAAATAAGCCAAAGGGGAATGATCCCATAGGCAAATTCAGGATAGGGGTATGCATTGTCATGGCTCTATTAAATAGACTCTATGGTATGGCATTCATTCATTTTATCAATCTAGATTGGGTGTTATTACTACATATGTCATTGATTAGTGATGCTCAGTTCACCCTAGGATAAATAATCATATTACATCCATGAGAAAAAATCATCCACAAGGATAAGCACCCCATGCCTTTATGCCAATTGTATATGATGTCATAATTATTATATGTTATCATGGAAAACTACTAAAAAGTCCTTAATGAATTATGGATTCCATCCATGGATTGCATTAAGAACAAAATTTTTGATCACTTCCATTTTATGCACGTGTATGCCTATATGAAGAACATAATAAATATTAGAGGATGTATATCCTTAGGTTTGGCAAGCCATCCATGGCTTGCCTAAGCCTAGAATTGGAGAAAACATTATGAAGACACTTGATGAGAAGGGGATTACATCCTCTATCCAAAATTCATATTAAAAATGATTTGTGGAAATAAGGTTGATCCTATTGTGTTCTAAGATACAATCTAGATAATTTGGTAGAGAAATAAATTGATTTTCAATTATGGTGGAGTATAGAAGAGGTTTTGTCCCAAAGAGAAAAGAAAGGTTTGTATTTTTTCCACCATGTAATCATAGGTAGAATGGTATACACCGTGAGGAATAATTTTAGATAAGTGGGTGGTCAGTGAAAGAGCTATCATTTCCCCATGCTTCTACATCGAGACTGGGACCCACATGGTTTTATTTAGAAGCACTTATAGGTACTTAATATCCCCTATAGTCATGAGTCCTATGCATATGATTTTTTATTTTTGAATACAAAAGGTGATGATAAAGTATTAGAAAGAGATAGGATTTAAATATTGAAAGAATATCATTTGAGGATGATATAAGATGATCCTTTAGCTTATACAAGGGAACTAAACATCAATAAGGCACTTTACAAATGATGGGAGCATTTAGAATTTTGGAGAGGATAGTCCATGGAGAAATCCAAGGACCAATCAAGATCCTCATCTCAAGGACTCCCTTTGAAGTAAATTCTTAAAATTATGAATAAAGAGCCCAATGTAGCTAAACCTAACCCTAGAAGAGTGTAGGTGGGAGACCCCAGTAGTTTAGACTTTGATGAGGACGAACAAGCACAAGAAAAGCTAGCTATATGCACTATTCAAGTAGCTACTACTATTTCCTAGGCTCAAATTGCCACATCTATAGGGATAGAAACACAAGAGGCAATTGCATCAACCCATCAAGGCTCCCCTACACAATTGAATACTCCTCTTGTATACAAGGAAATGTATGACCCCTATAGGGAGTCCCATAGTATACTTATCTCAAGGTTTGCCTCTTGCACCATAAGACTTAGAATAGGTAGAGGGAGAGGATATTGAAATTGAGGATGTTATAGATGAATAGGATTCTAATGAAGAGACAAATATATAAATGGATAAGGCCTTGAGCCTTGAATCATAAGGATGGAAGGATAACCCTACATGTCCTCCTAAGTATCTAGTCTACTCAGACTATTCCTTTATCTTATATATTTGGTAGTGTTCTTATTTCTTCTATGTTAAGACCCCTAAATGTGGAAATTTCTAATTCCACCTCTATGAACCCTTTTCCCCAACCAAATTAATTTAATTCCCCCTTCTCAACCCTTTTCCCCAACCAAATTAATTTAATTCCCCCTTCTCAACCCAAATGTTGATAAGGATGTTACTACCACCTTTATTGGCCCATTATCCACTTCTATTCAATTAACCATGGCTACCTCCTATGTCCCTACTAGCACCACCAGAATTAGATACATGAAGAAGAAGAATATATCTACAAAGGTGAAGATGGCCATGGCCACTCCATAGTTCCATATCTAGTCTACTTAGATTACCCTTCCCATACCTTCCACCACCTTCATAGAAGAAACTATTATGTTAATCTCTAGCAAAGGAAGGAAGGCCAAGCCTCAATTTTTCATAGTCCATACTCTCCCTCAGTTTGGAGTAGTGGATTGGTCTAAGATCATTTGGCCTTCCATACCTGATATCCTTGTCAAGGAATACAAGAAATAACTAGCAATTAAGGAGGCCGAGAAAGAGGTTATAGTCATAACCTTAGATGCATAATAGCTGGACATTCCTCCTTGGGATATGGATTTGAGGAGGAAGGCCTCTCAATTACCAAGTTTTAAGATCACTGAAATCCCTTGTATCACCAATTTATTTGACCCACCATCTGGTAGCATACTTAGAGTGAAGAAGAGGAAGTTGGAAGATAAAAAAGTAAGGGAGATACTCTTTGAAAAAAGATAAGAAGTACTCTCCCTCACCAAGAGGTAAAATAGGTAGCCAGGATAGTATCCATATGTTGATAATATTATAGACCTAGCTCAAGCACATAAGGATGCTATAGTTACCATCCATGAAGGCACTAAGATGGTTCGATAAGAGTTAAAAGCCAAAGTAGAATAATTGAAGGAGTAATCAAAGATCATGCATATATCTATAGGCAGACATGTAGATATTTAGGAAGTAGCCTAAACCCATTAAAAATAATTAGAAACATTGAATTTCATGAGATTCAAATTGGCCCCTCATATCAATAAAACTAACCAATTATTTAATTCTTTGAGAGATGGTACTGGTAAACTAAATATGATATATTTATACATAGGGGAAAAAATATATAGTCATGTAGACCTTATGAAACCATTTGAGGCATCCAATGCTCTCAATTTGGTTGTTATAAGATAAGAAGAAACTTGGTAGTGGTTATAATTAGTTAGGGCTTTACACCCTAAATAGCAGGCACATGAAGCCCAAATTTTCTAGATTTTGAATGATTTAAAGTTATCAAAGGTGAAATACACTATAGATAAATTTATCAATAGGATCAATTTTGATAAGCTCAGATAGGAGGCAATGGATAACTTTAATCAGACTCTACAAGGTTTGACATTAGAGGAAATAGAAGCTAAGTTAAGTGTATCTAGAAAGAAGGTCATATAGGTGGATATTTTCAAGAATAATTTCCAAATGACTAAGACCAAACATGTAAAACTCCTTGGCCAAGTCTATAGGATAAACCAACCCCTTTTACTTAATTTAAAAATCATATAACAATAGCATGATGTAGCAAACAAGTGTTAAAAGTAGAATGAGGCAAAGATGAACAAATGTTAAATTAGTACTTTAAGGGTCGCATCAACATCTATAGTTCTATCTTATATCATCCCAACAACTACACCAACCAAAGTGCATACAGTTATCTAAAAGATGCAACCTTCAAGGGGCTAAGACTTTGTGCATGTATAATTTTGTAATGATGTATATATTTATATTTTTATTATAGTTTGATATTTTTATTGTTAATTTGACTTTGTATTTTATACACATGAACACATTGAATATTTTTGTAAAGGATAACTTAGTTAGTTGACAACTATAATAAAATTCCTCTATGATTTTGACTAAGAATTCATATTCTATCTATACATGTAAATGACTTTGTATGAACTTGGAGGATAAGGCAACCCCTTCCCCAAGTTTATTTAAACAATTATAATCTACCCTATAGATTGGTCACAAAATTTTGAATACAAAAGAATTGAAACAATTTTAATTATCAACTTCATACATTTGAGTATTTTCTTTCCATTATCTATGTAATTAGATATTATTTATTTGGTTGTATGTTTCAATAATCCTTAGTGTGCAAAAGCTACAAAGGGGTTCTTGATTATCTTGGTTGATGTACTAATTCTATATGTGCAAAAACTATTAAAAGATTGGTAAATCAACTTGATTAGGATGATTAATTTGATTGATTCATAATTGTGAATGTGTATGAGTGATTTATTTGACATAGTTTTCTCTATGTGTGCAAAGTTGCCTTAGATACCTCACTAGCCTAAGCCATAATCTCCTAAGTAAGGGTGTGTAATAGATTATCTAAAACTAGAACCCTTTTACTAAGGCTTATGATTTCCATAAATTAGTATCTCCTTAGACTTCTTAGTCATGTCTAATTTTATGTGTGCAATTGTTGCTAGCAATAGATATAGGTTATGAAAGAACTTATCTATTTAGAAAATAGCTAGAGAATTGATTCCTAAAAACCATAGAGCCTTATTTTTATCCTTACCCTTCCCTCATTTTTATTTTTTTTGAGACCTACCCACTTTATAGATCACACCTCTATCAAAAAAACCTTGTCAACATCCTTCATACCTTACCAGCTATTCCAATAACAAGTTCTTTGGATCGAATACTTGCACCTTGTGCCTTAGAGTGGGGTTCTTCCCCATTGAGATCCTAAAAAGTTAGATAATACCTTATTATATATGGTGTGCATAAAACCCACATATATAGTTCACAGGATCTAGAAGGAGGGTTCCAAAAAAAGAACCTCTGATAAAAGAGGTTAGTTTTTACATATAACTACACTAGAGTCACCCAGAAGAGTGACCAGATCTAATTTCCAAGATGGCCTTCTAGTCTTACCTTTTTCATATCATAGGATACCTAGAACTATATCAATTATTTATAATAGACCTAATATTTCTTCTTTGATAATCAACCCTTTACTTTTCAGTCTTCCAATGGCTCAGCCACTTTAGTTAGTTAGATCTACTATTGTTGTCCTAGGAGAAGTGCATGATTTGCTTAAGAATACTAAGAGGTATCTACCATCCTTTTCTCCTTCAAGAGATAAGACAACAAAAGAACATATTAAGTCTTTTAAGGATGATCTAAGGGTGATGAATGTTGTCCATGAAGATGTTACATGTAGTATTTTCCCTTTTATGTTAATTTATGTTGCTTATGACTGTATTTAAATTTAACATAAAGTTCCAACACTTCTTGGGATGTATGTCAATCAGCTTTTCTTGCATAATTTAGACAAATTACTAGTCCCAACATAATATATAATCTCTTTATTAGTATGAAGAGAGATACTAATGATATTATCCATGTTTTCAA
Organism: Torreya grandis; assembly: GCA_037957365.1. Classification (NCBI taxonomy): domain Eukaryota; kingdom Viridiplantae; phylum Streptophyta; class Pinopsida; order Cupressales; family Taxaceae; genus Torreya; species Torreya grandis. Next base: position 212,624 of record JARHVA010005231.1, on the reverse strand, counting down.
TGCAATATTTTAAAAGATGTACAATTGGCTAAATCCATATTATAAGCCAATTGAATTTTAACATAGGAAATGTATAAGAATGCACTGGATACAATTACTATGATGTTCTTGAGGAGAGATACTATCACTAACAATTTGGAATGGGCATACAAATAAGCCATTAATATCAAAAGGAAGCTCAATCCTCAAGTACCTGTTGTACCCAACATCTATAATATCTTTCCCACATTAAATCTAATTCCACATGCAAAGAAAAATATCCCAATGTTCAATGAGAACCAACTCTACACATTTCATCCCATGACACAAAAAATGTAACCAAACTATGGCTTATTTAAAAATCATACGTAAGGTAATAGTTACTAATAAAATCAATAATTGGTTATATCTCCTACTACTATTCTAAAAGGCACTGACTCTATCAAGGTAGAACTTCAGGCTATTTAGAAGATGGTTTAAAAGTGAAGAAGTGATTCTTTAGGCATGCAAAGGAAGTAAGGTAATTCTAACACCCCAAATGAAAATTAGAATGTTGAATTCCAAAGGTATAACAAGACATTTAATAGACCCACAAAAAATATGGAGTAGCCTAAAAAAAATAGAGATCAATATAATAGATACAGATCAGCCTAATTGGTGCAAAGTTCATAATACTTCTGAGTATGGTGAGCTTTACTGCATTGAATTTTACACAACATTTGAAATCTTCCAAAGGAGGTGCTAAGGTAGGACCAAATACATAATCCACTCAAACATCATCTTGATCTTGGCTCTTCTATCATTGCCATGGCCTTTAAGATGCATGAGTTTCCCTTTCTAAGAGAAGATGATAATGTGTCAAAGGGAAACATAAATGGAGTTCATACTTTCCTACAATTCCATAAAGGTGGATATAATCTAAGGAATAATTATCACATCACTAGTCAACTCCTCCAAATACAATCACAATTCCACCTAATCCTAAAGTCAACAACAATCCACTTCTTCCAAGGAGGAATGATTAGCCTCAAATGAAGGAGGAACCTATAAAATGAGGATAAAACATCATCAAAGATATGAAGAAGATCAAAGAAAATATAAATCTTCAACAGTTAGATTATATTACTAAATAAAATGATCTATTTTTTATATCTATTATTCAAAAGACACCTATGGAAAGAACCAAAGCACCCATGGACAAAGAAAAAGATACTCACATTAATGTTATCTATAAGAGTAAGCTAGAAGTTACACCATTATTACTCACCATTAGAGCATTTGGTAAGAAAATTCATAATTTTTTAGTTGATTCTAGAGCTTATGAAACTATCATGCCCACTTCCATATGAGAGAAGCTTGGTTTGACTCCAAGCTCTTTAAAGAGGACAGTTTCACAATTTGGTAAGATAGTGGTTCCCATGGTTAGTAAATTAAAGGACATACATATCTAAATAACATATAAATCATATGCTCAAATGACCATTGATATCTTGGTGGTAGACATACCCAAAGGCTATAAACTATTGCTAAATATAGACTAGTCTAAAACACTTACTAAATATCTCTATAAAGACTTCTCTCACATCTAGATTCCATGGAGGGGAATTGTAAATCAAATTAGAATATACAAAAAACTAAGGATGAAGTATGACATTATGAATTATAATGTTAAGAATGAGGAGGTAAAGTATGAGTCTCTAAGCCTTGATATTTACACTTTTAGTATGCATAATAAATAATAAGAGCCACAGTCTAAAGGTTCCAATTAGCTTTGGCCTTTACACTTTGATGGTGCTAAATCAAAATAAAGATTAGGCATAAGAATCGAGCTGATCAATCCATGAGGAAAGATATTTTGTTCAACATATAGGTTATAATTCCCTTGCACCAAAAACATAACTGAGTACAAATCACTAATTTTGGGATTAAAATTTTCACTAAAAAATAATGTGAAATAAGAGTTAGTACTAGGTGATTCCAAGCTAGTGATTAACCAAGTCAAAAATAAATATTAGTACAAACTCTTTTACTTGAATAAGTATAAACATCGTGCATGGGATATAATTGAATGTTTTTATGCTTTTAATATAAAGGTAGTTCCTAGAGAGTAGAATCAAGCTATAGATTCACTATCTACTACCACAACTAACTTGAAGCCTCTCTAAGAATCCAAGGTAAGCAAGTTTTTTATTGGACTAGTGCCTTTCTCTTTGGTGCTTGATAATGTGGAAAAGTTTCAAGTCTTTGATGATGATCAGTAGATTATCTAGTTTTTAACTAATTTAGGGGAGTTTTAGTCCTAACTTATTGATGATAAGTAAGTAAGTCATCTCTACCAAGAAGAATCAAACAAGGAACATATTCTCTAACTCAAAGATAATTGCATTCTAGTAGGGTTGGTCTCTTTACGAAGGCCATTTGAAACAGATCCATAAGCTCAAAATCTTAGGATGCCTAAGGCTAATGAATTAGACTTTAGTAAGGAAAATATGGGGGATGAACATAAGTCATTCTACATCAATATAGGCCTCAGATGTATCCTAGAACAAAGACAATAAGTAAAAGATTTAATCACTCAATACATGGATGTCATTTTTTGGAATTATGAAGATTTGAAATTCTATGATCCTTAAGTCATTACTCACATGATACCTCTAAAACCAAAACATAAACCATCTAGACAAAATCAATGACAAGTTAATCTTATTTTAGAAACACTCATCTAAAAGGAAGTGCAGAAGTTACTAAGTGCAAAGATTATCCTCCCAATCCAAAATTATACTTGGGTGGAAAATTTGGTCTCTGTTAGGAAGAATAATGTTGAGATCAAATTATGTGTTGATTTTAGAAAATTGAATAAAGCTTTCGAAAAGGATAATTACCCCTTGCCTTCTCTAGATGAAGTGATATAGATAGTAAGTAGTTCAGAGATGATGTCCTCTCTGGATGGATTTTTAGGCTATAATCAAGTACTAGTATAGTCTAAAGACAATGAAAACTACATTTACTATGAAGTGGGGTACTTATGCATACATAAGGATACTCATTGGCCTAATAAATATAGGGGTTCCTTTTTAGTATTTTATAGATCATGAATTCAAAGGAATAGTAATAAAATTCATAATCATCTACATGGATTATCTTAATATATTTTTGAAGAACATGAATGATCATATAAGCCACCTCTAGTCCATATTTAATAGATGCAAAATTTTTGGGATTTAACTAAACCTAAAGAAGAGCATATTTAGAGTGACTAAAGGAAAGCTTCTAGGACACATCATCACCAAGAAAGGGATCACCATTGATCTTGATATAGTTCAATCTATCTCAGAAACTACACCACTAAGTAACAAGAAGTATCTCAAATCATTATTTGGGAAAATTAACTTTGTAAGAAAGTTTATTTTAGGTTTTGCAAAAATTGTTAGACTGTTGAATGCCATTCTCAAGAAAGATGCCAAAGTAGAATTGCCAACTAAAGCATAAAAATCTTTCCAAGACATTAATGATGAAATATCACAGGGTCCAATACTAATCAGTCTAGATTTCATGAAATATTTCTACTTATACTCATTCACTTTAGAGCATACAATTTCCATGGTTATAACACAAAAGAAGGATGAGATTGAGAAACCAATCATGTTCATGACCACACATTTGAAATATATATAAATAAAATACTCCATGATTGATAAATAGATCTTCAATATTGTTAAATTAGTAGATAATTTTTAGCATTATATTTTTAGGAATAAAACTATAACCATTGTGCCCAATCTTGTTGTTAAACTCACCCTATCATAGACTGAATTAGGGGAGAGGTAAGTGGATGATAAAATTATAGGAATTTGACATAGTATAAAGCCTAAATTTTTTTTTGAGGTCACAACTTCATTGATCTCATGAATGACTGATGTAGAGCATATGCCAATTCCCTCACTTAACCTTAATTACTTAACTCACTTATTTGGACTATGACTCCTAATTTCACACTTCATGTAATGGTTATGAGTTACACCTAGTTATCTTGTAATTTTAAATGATTTAAAATTATTTATTAGGGATTTAATTACCCTTTCTACACTTTCATCAAATCTCCAACACTATTCATCTCTCAACTCCTTCCCTTAACAACTCTACACACTCTTTGTGCACACCTTATAGCCCTATTTTTGGGCTTTTTGACTATGTATGGATTAGTACCTTCCCAAATTTGATAACTAATTTTTTATGAAAATATCCTTTTCCCTTATCTATTTTTTCCCAAAGTTTCTTAATCCATCTTAGTATTTAGACCACTTTTATATCCCTATGTATACCTCTGTATAGGCCTTTTAGGCTTGTCCAGGACTAGTTTACCAACAATCTTATATATACATATGGTAAAGTATGATATGACCATAAAAAAATTAAATTATCTTGAAACACACTTCAACTTACTCAATTACAAAATTTTAAGTCATTTGGGTGGTTATAAACAAAAATATGGTCTAAACCCTAGTTTAGGGTTTTTGAGTCATTATCTCAACTGAGAAGATATAAAATTAAAATATGAAAATTATTTTATGTTTAAAATATTATAAATGGGTCTAATAGGTATTTAATTTTATATATCCACTTACCCAATCATTGGATTAAATTTTCCACTCTAATGTTATAGCTTCTCACATCAAAATATTCTTAACTATGTCAAGACAAGATAGTTTGTGGGTCTGTCTCTAGATTAGAAAACTCATATCATGTTTTTGATAAAAAAATCTTATATTTTTTCAATTAACTCTTATGCACTTTTTAAAAAAATTCCAATCACTTTTAACCCATTTCGTTGCTTATGAACTTTCAAGAATATAGATTCACTATTCATTATGTTAACATGCACTACATAAAATAAGGGTTACAATGATATATCTATATGAGTATTAGAGGATACCATAATATATTTTAAAATTATAAATCCAAACCAATTTAAGGAAACTTAAGAATGTTTATATTCAATATTGAACTTCACTTTTTAAAATCAAAACACATTCACTTTACAAAACACTCAGTCCAACATAGATGTCTATTTGCAAGTGTATTTGAACATCCGATGAGTTGATGAATATCCTATGAAATTTGTAAAATTGAAAATTTTATTAAATCCTTAAATAAAAATTTATAATATTTATTAAATTTCATGTGACTATAAATCTTAAAATCATAGCATACAATAAAAGAAATAACTCACATACAAAGTCTGTACCATTCTTCAACAAAATAGTGGTTTTTTTCATTTCTTATAAGATTTCAAAATATACTCTAAAAAATTAACTACATATTAAAATTAATTTAAAATATTTCAAAATTAATATTCTCTTCAAAAAATCACATATAATTCACAACAATAGCTAATGACCACAAAAGGGTCTGTGAATGTTCATTCCTTCAAAAACAAGGATTTTACCACTTTCAACTCCCCTTCATATCATATTATCATTAAAATAATTTTATAAATTAATATATTTTAATTTAATATCCCTGTACCATCTAAAAATTACTCCTATATGACTATAAAAGTGTATAACTACTTTTTCGATTGTCCCACTGAATGGTCTCTTGGTTACATTGCATTTTTCATGATTTTACATAAGATGACCACATATTACCATAAATTTTGAATCATGAAGATGATATGAAACTTATATAGGGTATAAATCCCCTTGCAATGTTTGTGACATATTTCCACCCTCTCAAAATGCTTAACAATCCTTTCAAATGCTTAGAATGATTCAAATTTTAAAAAAGAAATTTTTTGCAGGAAAAGGTAGAATTTGAATTATATGCTTCTTAATACCATCTATCCATCACATATGGAATAATTAAGACATATATATCTTATAAAATACTAATTATAATATATAAATACAAAAATGGAACAATTTTAGAGTCCTCATGTGATACCCCTGCATCATACTACCAAGTTCATAACATTTTGCCACAGGTTCTTAAGTAATTCAGCTGGCATATGTTGTTGATTGAATTCAATAAACCTCCTCATATAATTTATTTTCCTCCACTTACCTTTCATATATGTGAACATGATCTTGGGCCCCACATCTATGCCTAATTTTCTTCATCTTCATACCTATACATGAAACAACAATTTTAAGAAAAACATAGATGCTAATTTCCTCTTCCTTTTTTTCATGTGCATACCAATATTTTTCTAAAAACTAATCATCATTATCCTCAAATCCATGATCAACCACTACTACAAATGTGAATTTGTATTTCCTCCATACTTTTTATGCTACCCATTCCACTTCATGCACACGTTCTTTATCCTTACATGCTTCATGTTTCTATAAATTCTTACTTTGTTATTGTTTATCACCATTCTAATTACTCTCCATCTCTTACATCTACATATGTTGCATTCTCATCTTCAATACCTTATCTATTGGGTTTATCATTTTTTATTGCTTACTTTGTAAGCTACTTGATTGTTTTTCATGGGCCTACTACAAGTTTCCCAACTCATAAACTTTCTCTTCTTGTTCAAGAATATTTTACAAAATTTTGTTTTCATATACCATAAATTATTGGGATTATTTTTATTTACCTTCACTATCATTATAAAACAACTCATTAGTACTACAATTTAGATCCTTTATGGCTCTTTTTTGAGCTTCTTTCTGGTACATTTCAATCTCTAACTTCCTCTTCACTTATTTTGTGTTTATCCCAAACCACTACTCATCCATCTTAGTTATAATATCTATTACCATTCTACTATCCTCTTTCACATATGCTTAGTTTCCATGCTTTCCTTGACTACCTTCTTATTTGATCACTCTCTTGGGTGATATATCTTCTTCTATTGGGAAACTATTTACTTCCATCTTATAACCTTGTGCTATCTCTCTCTTGTCCATCTTTGTGGGCTCATAACTCCTCATATAAAAATATTCCAAATAATTAACCTTATTTTATTCCTTAAGTTCTTTGACAAAACCCAAACTTACCATTTATTTACTCTAACATTGCATCATGATTATCCTCTCATCTCTCCTTTCTTCTTCACCTTTCAATGGAAAAAGTATATGTGTCTTTCTATCATGTTTAATGGTATATGTTTTTTCTTGACCATCATATATGGAATGTCTATCAAACTACCATGGTCTCTATAGAAAAAAATGACACACATCTATATGCCAAATATCACATAACACTTGTTCTTTATACCTTCCTATCTAAAACTCAACCCAACTCTATTTACATACTGGTATCTAATGAACCTTCTACACACATACAAACTTGTATGGTTTTAGATGTGAAATTAACTTAAATCCTAACTTATAAACCATCTCTAAATAAATAATGTTATTAGTACTACATCCATCAATAACTAAATTGAAAACTTTACCTCTTGTCTTGCACTTGTTCCTGAATAAGATTATCCTTTAGACTAATTCTTTGACTTAATTCTGCTATAATAAGACTCTCCTCATGATTAATGAATCATTATTATCATGCATCCTATCCTTATTCTTTTCTTTCTATTAGTGTATACTTCTGCTCATATTCGTTAGACACTCTACTACACTATGTACCTCTCTATGATAATTCTAACATTACCCGTGAAATCCCTATCTTGGTCCTCTTCTCATGGGATCTTCATCTCTTCTCATTATACCATATAAAAATCATCTAATTTACCTTACATGGTGCTACACTTTCATGCCTTTTTGACCTACTACTGCATGTACTTGTGGTCTCTCTTGAACCACCTCTTTATTCTCTCTCTCATTCATCCTTAATTGTAAATGTAATACCTAACATTGTTTTATACCATTCCCTTCTTCTCTCTTTATTTTTTATCTTTGTTCTCTCCCTCTAAGAGTTTCATCAATGGCCTCCATTCTCATAATCAATGGGACAATCATCTAGGTCATTAATTTAATGAAACATTCATCCTATCTATTATCTCTCTCCATGGAGCACTATCCTAGATTACCTATCCTACACTACACTTAATAACATATACTATCAAATATTTTCCAATCCTCTCAAAATATTTCACTTTAACTGATACCAAAATGATGTAGAGCATATACTAATTCCCTCACCTAACCTTGTATCTTAACTCACTTATTTGGAATATGACTCTTAATTTCACACTTCATGTAATGGTGATGAGTTACACTTGGTTGTCTTGTAATTTTAAATTATTTGAAATTGATTATTAGGGGTTTAATTACTTTTTTATCCTTTCATAAACTCTCCAACACTATTTATCTCTTAAATCCTTCCTTTGACAACTTGGCATAATCTTTGTACATTCCTTGTAGCCTTATTTTTGGGATTTTTGACTATGTATGGATTAGTACCTTCCCCAATTTGAAAAATAATTTCTGATGTAGACACCGTTTTCCCTTATCTATCTATTCCCAAATTTTATTAATCCATCTCAGTCTTTAGATCAATTTTATATCCCTCTTTATGCCTCTATTTAGGCCTTTTAGGCCTATCAAGGACTAGTTTACGAATAATCCTCTATATACATATGATAAAGTATGGTAAAACCACAAAAACTTTAAAATATCTTAAAACACACTTAAAAAAACTCAATTAAAAAAATTTTAGGCATTTGGATGGTTAGAGACAAAAATATGGTCTAAACCCTAGTTTAGGGTTTCTAAGTCACTATCTCAATTGAGAGGATATAAAATTAAACTATGGAAATTATTTTATGTTTTATAGATTATAAATGGGTCTGTTAGGTCTATAATGTCCTAGATCCATTTACCCAATCATTGGATTAAATGTTCCACTCTACTGTTATAGCTTATTGCATCAAAATATTATTAACTCTGTCAAGAAAAGATAGTCTATAGGTCTGTCCCTAGGTTAGAAACCTCATAGCAAGTTTTTAATCAAACAAAAAGCTTTAAAAACTTTCAATGTACTTTAATTCACTTCTCCAAAATTTTCTAATAACTTTCAATCAATTTATTTTCTTATAACCTTTCAAGAATTCAAATTCATTATTCATTATTCATTATGTTAACATGCACTACATAAAATAGGGGTTACAATGGTATCTCTATCTCAGTATCAAAGGATTCCACAATATCTTCGAAACTTATAAATCCCAACCAATTTATGTAACCTCAATAATGTTTGTATTCAATATTCAACTTCACTTTGTAAAATCAAAACACAATCACTTGATAAAACATTCAATCTAACACATGGGTCTATTAGAAAGTGTATTTGAACACCTGATGAGTTGATGAATATCCCATGAAATTTTTAATATTAAACACATTCCTTAGTCCTTAAATAAACCTTTATAATATTTATTAAATTCCATGTGATTATCATTCTTAAAACCATAACATATAACAAAAGAAATAACTCATATATAGGGTTTGTACCATTCTTCAAAAAAACATAGGTTTTTACCTTTCTTATAAGATTTAAAAATATACTCTAAAACATGCATTAGCTATTAAAATTACTTGAAAAAAATTCAAACTAATTCTATCTTCAAAAAATCACATTTGATTCACAATAACATGTAATGACCAAAACAAGGTCTGTAAATGCTCATTCCTTAAAAAATAAGGATTTTACCACCTTCAACTCCCCTTCATATCATATTATCATTACATTAATTTTATCCATTCATATATTAAAATTTAATCTCCCTCTACCATATAAAAATGACTCTTATACGCCTACAAAATTGCATAACTACTTTTTTTTCAACTGTCCCATTGAATGGTCTCTTGGTTACATTGTATTTTTCATGATTTTACATAAGATGACTACATAGTACCATGAATTTTTACTTTTTACTCATGAACATGTTATGAAACTTATATAGGGTCTAAATCCCCTTGACATGTTTGTGACATCTTTCCGCACTCTCAAAATGCATAATAGTCCTTTCAAATGCTTAGAATGATTTAAATTTTTCAAAAAGGAACTTTTGTAGGGAAACTATAGAATTTTAATTATATGATTTTTAATACCATCTAGCCATTAATTATGGACTAATTAAGACCTATATAAACTATAAAACACTAATTATATCATATAAAGACAAAAATGGAACAATTTTGGGGTCCTTATGGGATGCACCTACATCATGAAACCTAATCCATGCATCATCGTTAAATAGATATATGAGGCTCATGTATCTAAAGGGGAATGGTATACCTATATCATATAGTACTTGATCATAGTAAATTTTCCCTTAGAGCTCATTAAAGATCAAAAAAGAGCTTTGAGACTTAGAACTACCCATTACATGATCAAGAAGGGGATCCTCTATAAAAGAAACTATGAAGGTATTTATCTCATATGTGTGTCTTCATAGAAGTCTACTAAAATTATGAAGAATTTACATCAAAATATAGGTAGTGGTCATCCATCTAGGAATACCATAGCCCACAAAATCTTTAAAATGGGTTATTATTGGCCAAAGTTTCTAAGGATGCTCACACTCATGTGAGAACATGTCACAAATGCCAAATTTTGGTTAAGAAGGAAGTGTATGCAGTAATGCCTTTACAAGTAGTGTTTGATTAAAATACATCTACATAATAGGACTTATATTTCATTAGTGTCATCAACCCAAATTCCTTAGTAGGCCATAAGTTTGTACTCACTACTATAGACTAGTGTATTATATGGGCTTAATATGTAGCCATGAAGAATTACAAAGTAAAAGATGTGATTCACTTCTTAAAAGAACACATCATCACTAGGTTTGGTACTCCCATTGAAATAGTGGACTACCATTCATATAATAATAATTAAAATAATAGGCACATGACAACTAGATCACTATTTGGTCATCCTCTAACAATTACACCTAAGGAAATGTAGTGGTAGAATCAATGAAAAAGAATATGATACATGTAATTAAGAAATGAAAAAGGGACAAATCTAGAGACTAGCATAATCTATTAAAATATGCTCATTGTGTAGACCAAACAAGATACAAAATATCCCTCAAATCTTCACCCTACTTGTTATTGTATGGATGCAGGCCAATTTTCCCAATTACACTAAAGCTTCCAACTTATCAGTTCATGCAAGATTACATGGAGATAATTGACCATATGGATTATTGATTACTAGATATAATAGAAATGGAAGAATAAAGGAATAAATCCCCATATACATTCAACAAACATCAAGATGTGGTCAAGAGGTCATTTAATAAGAGAGCAAAGGTTAAAGGATTCAGGATTTTAGATCTGGTACTACTTTGTGATAAAGACCATGAGAATAAAGGATAAAATGTTAATTTTTCTCCACTATGGGTTGGAAAATATCATATTTCAGAGATCATGGTAAATAATGTATTCCATTTGAAGGACCTATAGGTAAATAAACTTACATATCCAGTAAATGGGTAGTTTTTGAAACACTACTTCATCATTGTACCATCTGAAGGTATCCTAGACTAACAAAAGAGAGTGGTAGATGTAAAAATAGGAGTAGATTAAATTTCTTGCTTTCTTAGATTAGATTTCCTACTTTTTTAGAATAGATTCTTTGATTTCTTTGGTTAGTTTCTTGCTTTATAGACTAGAATTCAATGCTTTCTAGATTAGCTAGTTTTAATGCTTTCTTTGATAATATGAATTATGTTTTCTTTGACTGGAACCAAGATAAAATCCAAACCAACTAAGTTTATGCTTAAATAGACTTGTAGAAAAGGGGAAAATGAATTTTTTTAAATTTGGGACTTGTTTACAAATTAGGCATATTTCTATGTTTTTGAGTCTTCAAGATGAAGGTAGGTAATCATAGATTATTATAGATGGTGTCACAATTGAATACTTTCACTAGGTATGTTAAAGTTTCTCTTAAAGTACTTCATACAAATTTATAAAGTTGTTTGTTTTATTGGATCAAGTAAACTTATCATATTAAATACTTATTGGAAGTGACAATTCTGGTTATAAATGTGGCTAGCAGGGATGTTCTAATAACGATTGTTTTTATAATTACACTAGCTCACTAGGGTTCTAGATCTTCTCTTTTAATTCAATAATAAAATAAAAACAAAAGAAGACAAGGACCAATGAGTTAAAAAGAGTGAAAGAATATCTAAATAAAATCAAATGCCTCACATGATGAAATAAAGCCAATGTACCATGCATCATGGTTAAAATAAAATAATGAAAAGGGATGTAAAGGATCCCAAGGTATCTCTATCAGGGATATGGATTCCTATATGGTAGTAGAGCAATGCCTGAGCTTCCCTTGTGTTTTTTAAAGTGTTAACATATACTAGAATGAAACCTATAACTTCATGAATCCTTTAAAAAAATCATCATAGCAAGTGTTAAATGAAATACATGTTTGACACACACAAATATAAAGAATTAGAATGCAAGTATGTTTTGTGAATCAACTTAGGATTATCTTTCATGTTTTTGATTTAAGAATTTATTTTGGGGACATTTTTCATGATTGATTTAAGTATTGCTAACCAAAGTTTTGGGTTCTTCAATACTTTGGATTATTCCCCTTGTGAGTCACTATTTGTTGTATCCAACATCCCCATTTTCTCTAAGGATAAATGGGACCCAATTTTTTTTCAATATTTAGGCCTTGATTGTTGAGCCTCTTTTCTATATGTTTGTGCAAATTCTAGAAATGATTGATTATTAATATTCATACATTGGGAAATAGACACGGTATTCATGTGTTATTTTATGGACTAACTTCACTAATGCCTTTCAAGAGTTTTGAATATGCATATTTTCAAGACTTAAACAGTTCAAAGGAATTTATTCAAGGATTTTACTCATTGGGCTTTCTGTTTGGGTATTCCATTCAGACATTTTGTTTGATAGGTTTGGTTTCTGGGTTTTATGTTTTAGTATTTCATCCCATAACTTTATGGGGTTTGTATTTTTATCACTTATTTTTATTTAGAATTTATATCTTTAGAACTGTTCTTCTATATGAATGTGGTCTTTGGGTTTTTTGCATCAGACATTTTATCTAAAGCAATTTCCTTGAAATAATTCATTCTTATCAGAGTTTTTGCATTAGACATTTTATCTAGATTAATTTCCTTGAATCAGCTTATCTTTATTGGAAATTTCTACTAAGGACATTTTTTATGATGTATTTTGAGATCTTTATACACATATTGTGGGCTTTGTGTCAGGGGCATTTTGTTCGATGCAAATAGGTCTTCAAGATTTTCGTTGTAGGTCTTTTATAAAGATTGGTCCCCAACATAAACCCTAAATACCCAACTATTGAGAATAATAAAAGGACTAGTTATACTTGTTAAATAATTTTTTTTCTTAATAGTATATGCTAAATTCCCTTGCCAATACTAACTAATAAACATTTGAATTATATAAGAATATAAAAAAAGTGAACATTGGGAATTTATACCACATGAACTGGTATTTAATGTAAAATCTTATATATGTAATACACATCCATTGAATCTTTCATTACTTTAAAACAAACTTATATTCAAAGTTTATTACTCTTTTATGATGCAAAATATCCCTAACTACTATCTCAAGAGAAATGTGTAAAGAATCAATGACTATATTGAGAGAAAGAATTGATCATAAAAGAAATATCACAAAGAAGGATATTGTAAGAAATAGTAATGGAATCTTCATCCATGAAATTTTGATGAGCAAATCCACCATTTGCATATTCAATCAATGATTCCATATAATTTATTGATACAATCTTTGACATTGCCATTTTTGACAATTGGTATGCACATTATTTAGAGGTATAGGATATTATAAATTTTGTAGACATAGACAATATCAAAATTTCTAAGTGAGTGTTTATCAAGGACTTAATTTCTTTAAAAATATAAAGACTTCATTTTATGGCTACCAAGTTGGAGGTGATCCCATGCATCGACCTCCTACAAGATCTATTCTTCTCAAGTAAGATAACATAGGATGCCTTCCTTCATAATTATAGAAATAAAATAGTCATCATATGTTTTTCAGGAGATGAATTCCAAATATACTTATCCTTAAACACACCTGATGCATATTTTGACAAGCATAGGGGGGTTTTATGAAATGAATAAAACATAATTAAGGTGATATCTTCATAGTTACTCCTTAAATAGACCATACCTTTCAAAGGAAATAAGATAAAAGGGAATGTTCCCATAGAAAAATTATATATGGGTATATATAATGGCATGGATCTATTAAATAGACTCTATAGTATGCTGAGCATTCATTTTGTAAATCTAGATTGGGTGTCATTACTACACATGTTGCTGACTAGTGATGCTCAGTTTGCCCTAGGAGAACTAATCAACTTCCATCTAAGATAAAAAAATCATCCATAAGGACAAGTTCCCATTACATGTGGTCCATTTTTATATGATGCCCTAATTATTATATGCTATCATGAGAACCTACTATAAAATCCTTAACAAATTCTAGAGTCTAGCCATGGATTACATCAAGAAAAAAATTTGTGATCACTTTCAATTTATGAATGTTTATGCCTAAATGAAGAACATTGTAAATATTATAGAGTATGTATATCCTTAGGTTTGGCAAGCCATCCATGAATCGCCTATGCATATAATTGGAGAAAACATTATGAAAATACTTCATGAGAGGGGGGATTACTTACTCTATCAGAACTTCATAGTCATAATGAGTAGGGGAAACAAGGTTGATCCTTTATGTATCCTCAAATACATTCTAGATAATTTGGTAGAGCAATAAATCTCCTTCTAATGATGGAGTATAGAAGAGGATTTGTCTAAAAGAGAAAAAAAGGTTCATATCTTGGCTACCATGTAGTCATAAGTAGAATGGTATACACCATGTGGAAGCATTTTGGATAAGTGGGTGGAAAGTGAAAGAGATATCATTTCCCCATGCTTCCACACTGAGACTAAATCCCACATGGTTTTATTTTGAAACATATATAAAGACTTAACATTCCCTACAACCATGACCCCTATCCATATATTTTTTGTTTTTGAATGAAAAAGATGATGATGAAGTATTGGAAAGGGCCAAGATTATGAGATTTAAAAAATATCATTTAAGGATGATCTAAGATGAACCTTTAATTTCTACAAGGGAACTAGACAACAAGAAGGCCCTTTACAAAGGATGAGAACATTTAGACTTTTGGAGAAGATAGTCCATGCTCAAAATTGTGAAGAAAGAGCCTAGGGTATCTAAACCCAACCCTAGAGGAGAATAGGTGGGAGACCCCATCAATTTAGACTCTAATGAGGAGGAAAAAACATGAGAAAAGTTAGATGTAAGCACCATTCAAGTAGCTAGTACTATTTCCTAATATTATATTACCATATTTATGGGGATAGAAACATAAGAGGCAAATACATAAATCTATAATTGCTCCCCTACATAGCTTAATATTCATCTTGTATACACATGGAATCCTAATACCCTTACAAGGAGTCCCATAGTAGAGTTATCTCAAGGCTTACCTCCTGCACAACAACACCTATAATAGGTAGAGGGAGAGGTTATTGAAATTGAGGATGTTATAAACGAAGAGGAAATCAATGAAAAGACATTCTATAAATGGCTAAGGCTTTGAGCCTTAAATCATATAATCATGGAGGGACAACTGTGTAAGTCCACCCATTTATCTAATCTACTCAGACTATTCCTTTACATAATATATTTGGTACTGTTCCTATTTCTTCTATGTTGAGACCTCCAAAGGTGGAATTTTCTACTTCCACTTCCATTAACCAATTTTCCCTAACCACATTCATTCAATTCCACCTTCTCACCCCAAAGGTTGAGAATGATGCTACCACCACCTCTATTATCCCATTGTCTACTTCCATTCCATTCACCATGGATACCTCCTATAACCCTACTTGCACCACCACCATTAGATCCATGAAGAAGAAGAATATATCTAAAAAGGTGCAGGAAACCATGGCCACTCCATAGCTCTATATCTAACTTACTTAAATCACCCTTCCCATGACTTACACCACCTTTGTATAAGAAACTATTGTGGCAAGCTCTAGTATAGGAAGGAAGGCTAAGCCTTAATTGGTCACAATTCATCCTCTCCCTCAGTCTAGAGGAGTGGATTGGTCTAAGATCATTTGTATTTACCTACGTGGTTTCCTTGTCAAGCCACAAAAGAAACAACTAGTAGTTAAGGAGGATGAGGAAGAGGTTGTAGTCATAACCTTAGATGCATCATAGTTGGACATTCCTCCCTAGGCTATGGATTTAAGGACTAAGGCCTCCCTATTTCCTAGTTTCAAGATCATTGAACTCCCTTCAATCACCACTTTATTTAACCCACCATACCATATGGTAGCATATAGAGAGTGAAGAAGAGGAAATTGGAAGATAAAACAGGAAGGGAGATAATTTTTTAGGAAGGACAAGAAGTATTCTCCCTCACTAAGAGGTATAATAGGTAGCCAAGACAGTCTCCATATGTTGAGTATTTTTCACACCTAGCTCAAGCACACAAGGATTCTAAGGTTTCCATCCATGAAGGCATTGAGATGGCTCAACAAGAGTTAGAAGCTGAAGTATAACAATTGAGGGATAAAAAAAAGACTATACGTATCTTTGAAAACATAGAGGTAGATATGTTTAGGAAGTAACCTCCATATGTTATAACTCTTTAGAAATATTAGATTTCATGAGGGGTGAATTAGTTCCTCATATCAGTAGGACTAACATCTTGTTTAATTCTTGAAGAGATGATAGTGGTAAGCTAAAGATGCTAGTTGCATGCATAGGAAACAAAATATATAGTCATCTAGACCTTATAATACCACTTGAGGCATCCAATTCTCTCAGTTTGGTTATCATAATGTAAGAAGAAGCTTGGGAGTGGTTACAATTAGTTGAGGATTTGGTCCCTAAATATCAAGCACATGAAGCCCAAAGTCTCTAGATTTTAAATATTAATGACCAAGATCAATTTTGATAAGCTCATATAGGAGGAAATAGATAACTTCAATTATAGTCTACAAGGCTTGACATTGGAATAAAGATAAGCTGAGTTAAGTACAAATAGAAAGGTCACAGAGGTGGATATTTTCAAGAATAATTTTAAAATGACTAAGGTTGAACATGCAAAAATTGTCAGCCAAGTCAATAGGATCCACCAACCACCTTTTACTAAATTAAACATCATACAATAGTAGCATGATACAACATACAAGTATTATAAGGAGAATGAGGAAAATAAAAATCAACCTCAAATTGCTACTTCAAGTGCCATGTTGACATCTGTAGTTCTAGCTTCTACCACCCTAGCTACTACACAAACCAAAGTTCATGCAGCTATCCAAATGATGTAGCCTTAAAGGGGATAAGATTTTGTGCATGTATAGTTTTTTAATAACATATATATTTATAGTTTTATTGTAGTTTTAGTTTTTTATTATAAATTTACCTTTGTATTTTGTACACATGCACACATTGCATGGTTTTGTAAAGGCTAACTTGGTTAATTGATAATATAATAAAATTCCTATATGGTTTTGACTATAGTTAAAACTCATATTCTAACTATTACATGTAAATGACTTTGCATGAACTTGGATGATAAGGCCACCCCTTCCCCAAGTCTATTTAAATAACTGTAATCTAACCTATAGATTGGTCAAAGAATTTTGAATACAAAATAAGTGAAACAATTTTGATTATCAACTTCATGCATTTGAGTATTTTCTTTCCATTATCTATGTAATTAGTTACTATTTATTTGGTTGTATGTTTCAATAATCGTTAGTGTGTAAAATTTGTGAAGGGGTTCTTGATTATCTTGATTGATGTAATAATATTATATGTGCAAAAACTATTGAAATATTGGTAGATCACATTGATTAGGTATATTAAGTTGATTAATTTATTATTTTGAATGTGTATGAGTGATTTCTTTGACATAGTTTTTTTTTTTTTGTTTGTAAAGCTACCTCAGATACCTCACTAGCCCAAGCCATAATATCCTAAGTAAGGGTGTACAAAAACTACTCTAAAAGGAGTAGCCTTTTATTGAGTCTTATGAGTTCCATACATCTATATCTCTTTAGACTTCTTACCCATGTCTGATTATGTTTGTATAATTATTGCTAGCAATAGGTATATGTTTTTTAAGCACTTGTCCATTTAGAAACTAGCCTGGGAAGTGATTCTTGAAAACCATAAAGACTTATTTTTGGCCTTACCCATCCCTCATTTTAAGTTAATTTTAATACCTACCCATGTTATAGACCACACCTCCATTAAAAAGACCTTATCAATAACCTGCATACCCTACTAGCTATTCCATCAATAAGTTATTTAGTATGCATACCTATAACTCATGCCATGGAGTGGGGTTCTTCCCCATTGATATATTAAAATATTAGAGGATACCTTATTATATGTGGTGTGCATAAAACCCACATCAACAATGTGTATGTAAACTATTTGACAAAATGTATTTGGTATGCCCATTCAAATGTTTAAACCCATAAAACATGGTATATAAAGTTAGATCTTAATTTTATCTTCCCCATCCATGTATTGCATCACTTTTATTTTTGGTAAAATTCATTTTTTATTTTTTTTTATTTTTATTTTTATCTTTTTATTTTTGTAATGTTACTTGTTATAATTCTACTTTTTGTATATTTTCATGTTTTGAATTATCTTTTTATATTCATATTTTCTCTTTGTGTTATTTTTACATGTGTATTATAGGATATGCAATATGAGTTGGTTTCCTAATAGGTTTATATTGTATATGATCACCAATATAAATGAGACTTTGCATTTTTTATTTAAATACCAAATATTATATATGTGATTCCCATGAAATCTATGATATGCACAATAATATGTTTATCCTTTTGAGGAGGAATATAAGGCAATGTAATTAACTTATTTTGAACCATTTCTCTCAAAATCTCAATCAAAATCTTATTAGCCTTTTGTACATATTTTTAAATATTAAGTGTAGATTATGTTGCTTATGAGAGTCATTATAACTAGATGAAGATGTAGATGCATAATTAACACTACAATATTTTGGTTTCTAAATAAACTTATTGTTATTTACAAGAGATGTGATCTTCAATATTAAATATGGATTTTAAATTTGTAACTCTTTTTTTAAATTTTGCATAACGGTGATTTTATATTAAAGGGATTCATAATCACAAGCCCTAGGTATATATTATGCAATAAAAACACCATCATAGGTGTGGTAGAGGAATGAATAGGTTCTTAATTTAGAATAATATATTCATTTATTAGGCATGAGTTATTTATTTCTTGTTTAATAATGACATTAAAAGGAGTATAAATAATAATAAATGCATTGTTATCATGTGGTAACTCTTTGATAATATTATGACATTATGGTGGAATAGTAACATCATGTGAAGATAAAAATGAGGATAGGGTATAAAAACATCATAAGATATGGTAGGAGTATCATTGGTTTCAATTATAATTAGTGATGTGTTAAGGGAAGAGGAAGAATATGAATCCTAATTGGTTAAAAAATTGGAATAAGTAAGACATGTAATCTTAATATTTTTCTTTATGCATATCTTATAGGATTTTAATTTATAGGTGTGAATAAAATATAATGCATTGTAAAAATGGATGTAAAATTTGTGTGTGGAAATATAAGATTCTTCCATGGGGAGATTTGGTGGTATTATAAGAGATACTAAATAATCATCATTATAAGGTTTTATGTGAATTAATAGGACATCCTTAGTTGATATTTAAGGAATATCAAAAGAATATTATAAAATGGGATTAATGGGAGAATACTTAGAGGAATTAAAGGGTGTGAAAATAGGTAAATTAAAAGGTGAAACTAGGGAAGGACCCAAAGGGGAGACTATATATGATTACAATTAAATTTAAAGAGGGATATAGATAACAACCTAAAGAGGAATATAAAATTTAAATATGGAATTATAAGAGAGAAAAAAGAGGAATGTAGAGTTATCACCAAAGGTAAATCCAAATGGAAAGGTAAATATAAATATGAAGAGACTTTGAGAAGTTTGATGAAAGAGAAACCTATAGTAGATTCCAAAAGAGAATCTAAAGGTGTAATAAAAGATGAATTTATATAAAATTACAAAGGTAAATCTATAGGTGTGATAAAAAAGGAAGATATAGGATATTCTATAGGGAAATATATAGGTCTATGTAATCCAATGGGCCCTTGTGCTCAAGGGTTAGAAATGGAAAATTCATCACCATGAATATTACTAATATCATATTTCCTATGTTTTTTTTAGTATGAACTATACATTTATGATGTTAAGCATAAAAGATAATATGAGTAGAGAATGATATATATTAAGGATTTACACCATTAAAATATTATATTTGAATATCCATAATATATATAATAAATGAAATGCTTTAAAAAAAAAATCTAGTATGTATAATAAATTTAATGATGATGAATATAGTACAATTTGAATTAATAAATTATAATTACTATGAATACACTTCAAGAAAAAAATTAGGTATGAGGGTGATACAGGGAAGTGTTTGAATGTTTTTTATGTTCTCAATAATACTTTATCATTTATTTCTTAGTGTCATCCCAATGTTTCAAAACACTAAATATAGAGTTAGAACCATGACTATATCACACTAACCCTAGTTTTGAGGGAATGATGAGAGTAAATTCCCTTATGGACACAATCCTCTCAAGTGAACAAAAAATTAGATAGAGAAAATAAGATTCCTATTGATATAAACAAGGGACCCTAAGAATTTTTGATAGACAATGAGGTATGGGGAAACTAAACTCTATTTCTAGTGTTGTACTATGGCTAATAATATTATATTGAACCACTCATGCCATGATGTATGTAAATATAATTTCATGAACCCTTTCAAGACAGTAACTTAGTATTTTTTAGACTATTGAAACATAGTTTCTAAAACAATAAAAAAATGAATGAAAAATAAATTTAAAAATAATAATCAAAATATTTTTGTTTCAATAAATGAAGTAAATATAAACCTGACATCAAAATTAATACCATCCATGTCATAATGATCAAAGGCAATAAAAAATTAGCATTGTATTTAAATAAATCAAATAATTTTGTGTAAGATATTATGTAGAGTATAAGGCTATTTTATTTTAGTGTTAATAATCTATAGAAATTTGAAATAAATCCTACTCCATAAATCAAAGAAAAATAATAAGAAATGTTCTAAACATTATGGTTTCACCATAGTGTTTAACTCTATTGATTTAGGATGTCTTATACTAAAGGTAATAAACTATTAAAATATAAATGTTTATTTGTACTAATATGATAATGAAATGCAATCAATGTACAATACACTATAAAACTTTACGTAAATTAGAAACTCAATAAAAATAATAAAAAGGCATAAGTTGTTGGAACACAACTATCTACTAAGAGGGGGGAGTGAATCATTAGGTTGACTAATTTAGTCATTTTTAAAACTTTTAAGGTAGAACAATAATATAGTAGAGATCACATACACACAAATATGCTTAACACTATATGTACTATGGAAAACCTAATAAGGGAAAAACCACCATGAGAATAGAAACTAGAATCTTCTATTCTAATATAGCGTCATAATAAAGAGCCTCACTCATTACAATTTTTAAGGGAAATAAAGCTAATGAGACACCAATCCCCTACTTTTAGATCACCTACTCTAAGGAAGAACCAACTCCCTAACTGAGCAATAACTCAGCTTATCTGATGGCACCTAATAATCAGATCTATGTTATAGATCTACAATTCTAGATTACAATGTTTTATTCATAAATTAATCTAATTTAATTATTTGTTATAGGTATAATTTGTCACTACTCATGCTCTACACATATATTTCTTCTCTTCTCTTCTCTTCTGTTCTCTTCTCTACCCCTCTATCTCTATGTCTCTATATTTCTCTATTCAACACACTTAAATAATTCTATAAACATTTACTGTATCTTAGATGACATATATATATATATATATAAGAATTCCATCTAGGGTTTTTTATATTTTATGTGTTCACACTTGTTTGCTAACACATCATGCTTAGTTATATTAGACTTTAGTTCATGTCTTTAACTACAAGTTTCCCACATCATGAACTCATGCTTCAACACCCTGATTCTTAGTCTCATTACTATTTTTAGCATATTATAGGATCTAGTTTTGATGCACACACTATATCACACAAATTTGAGTGATTATAAAGATCAATTTCATTATCTATGTTGTATTTTATGGCTTAAAACAATTTTATTCCATTTAACCATTGGGATGAACATATCTTTAAATATCTACTATTGATCTTAAGTTTTGTGCCATGATCTGATGTTCCACATTCAATTTTATCAACTTTAAAATTCATTCCTTAGATCAACTTCTAACATGCTCACATGTTCCATTGGATCTTTGTATGCTTCCAAGCTTTGATGTTCCAAATTTAAAATACATCCATAATGTATTTTTATCTGATCTCCCATGTGTTAATATATCTTCAAAGTTACATTAACTTCACCTATACTAGTCCTTAAACGTCAAGATATTAATCTCATCTCACTACTTCCTAAGTCTTTGGAATAAATACAATCCATCAATCTCATCAAACTAGATCAGTCTTTAACTCACCTCTATCTTGTTAAATATTGAGCACTTGATCCCATTGAGTCCACTTTCTCCATTAGATCTTTATTACATGGTCATCCACTCATCATTCGATCTTCTAACAAGCTCAAAATTTATCTCAGCTTAATGTTAAACTTTTACCACTTGTCCTCATCTCATTGCATCCTAACATATTAGAGTGATTGCACTCCATTGATCTATTTGAAATTTTCTTGAACTTTACCTATGCAAATTTGACTATGGGAACCATTGAAATCTATCTACAATGTCAACTTTACACCTTCATATCTTTTTCTTCTATCAACTTCCTATTCTAAAATTTAGAAAATATAAACTAGGTATAATCTTAAACAAACCCATGTGCTCATTTATTCTTGAATCCTTCACATGTGTGAGATATAATGTCATTAATATTTTTATATATATTATTTTACCATAGAGCTGACTATGCATAGAACTACCTAGAAGGCCAACTTTTTTCTTGCATAGATTTTAGTGCATTTAGTTGCATGACTTGAAATTTGGCACATAAGATCCTCTCACATAGGGTATTCCATCCATATATCAATTTGGTCCTAAAACCTTTATATATGAAAGATATTACATCATAAAAATGCCTTATAATCTTTTCTTGACATATGCAAATTTGACCAATGTGGGAAAACACTATCAAAATGCTTGGGATCCCAACTTTGAACATGCATATCTTTTATCTCATTACATTTCATGACTTGAGATTTAGTGCATATAAACTAGGCACAAAAATGAACAAATACATATGATAATTTTGTCATGACACCTCCATGTGTGAAAATTTTGACCTCATCAACATTATTTTTTGGCTCTTCTTGAACCCTTTTTTAAATTTGGCTAAGTATGGAAACTTAGTGAATTATTTCTGAGTATCCAAATTTGCATCCTCGTATCTTCAATCATGTTTCATCGTATAAATTAAAATCTAGTGTACAATAATTAGGGACTAATGTGATCATAAAAATATAACCATCTCCCCCAAACTCATCCATACATGGCAATGGTGATGTCAACAAACTACCTCTTCATATTTTCTACCACTAAACCCAAAATATCTAGATGAATAAAATGAAGAATCAGATGATTTTCACTCATGTAAACAAATACTCCATTCATATATAAAATTTGATAGAATCTTTACACATCCTCAAATCACCATACTCATTTATGAACATTAATGACATCCATAATTCTAATAATCTCCCTTTTGACATCAATGACAATCATATTGCCAACAATCTCTCCCTTTGTCATTGATGACAAACTAAATGCTCTGAACTTCTAATACTTTTATCCTTCTCTGGCATTTCTTGCATTATCTTCTGATGAGTGTGAACTAATGTTATTCATACTAAACTTATTCCCCCTTAGGCAATGGAAAATTTGCCTAAACTAAATTTAGACACATGCTATGCTCTTTCAAAATTTTATAGAGAGCATTTGCACTTTTCTCCCCCTTTGACATCAATGGCAAAGGGATTTAATCTCACTATTTATCCAAATTTTACTCCCCATTTATTAGATAAAGGATTTTGTCCAAGAATATGAAACCATAAACTCATTAGAAATTTACAAAAAATATGCATACTTGAGTTTCCTTTTCTCTCTTCTTCAAGGGTTTAACAAAGTTTCTATGATTCTCCCCCTAAACTCATGCCTTATCACTAAGATATAATGATGTGATGTACGAGACACACTCCCAATTTCTATCTTAGATATTCAAATTGTTCCTTGGGAAGAGGTTTGGTGAATATGTCTATAATTTGATCCTTAGTTGGCACATATTCCATTGTGACCTCTTGATCTACAACCTTTTCTCTTAATAAGTGATACTTGATTGATATATTCTTAGTTTTGGAATGCATCATTGGATTCTTTGATATATTAATGGAACTTGAATTATCTCAAATAATAGAGATAGGTGATTTATACTCTATCTTGATGTCTTTGAGCATTTGCTTCATCCAGAAGACTTGAGTGCAAAACACCACTACTGCTACATACTCTACTTCTACTGTAAAAAGAGTAATTGACACTTTCTTTTTTCTCAACCATGAAACGAGTTTGTTTCCAAGGAAAAATACACCATGAATAGTGATTCTTCTATCATCCACACTTTCTACCCAATAAGCATTTGTATATATTGTCAAAGTGAAATCTTCACTTTTAGGATACCATAGGCCATAGTCAATTATGCTCTTGATATATCTAAAGATTATTTTCACTACATTGACATGTGACTCTTTAGTAGAAAATTGAAATCTTGGAACCATGCATACTACTTGCATGATATTAGTTCTTGATGTAGTTACATATAACAAGATACTTATCATTGATCTATACATAGTTTGATTTGCATTGAGGGAATTATCTTGTTTACTCAAACTAAATATAGTAATCATGGGAGTAATTACTAGTTTGTTATCTTCCATTCCAAACTTCTTGAGCATTTCCTTTGTACACTTGGTTTGGGATACAAATATCCCTTCATCAGTTTGTGTTATTTATAAACCAAGGAAGAAATAAATTTCTCCATGCATAGACATCTCAAACTAACTTTGAATTTATATAGTAAATTATTTTCACATTTTTATGTTGATAATACCACATATGATGTCATCTACATAAACAAAAATAATCGACATATGCTCACCTTGAACTTTTCAATACATATTATTGTCTACACATCTTTTGTTAAATCCTTGTTATTGTAGTTACTGGTCTTATCTTGAATACCATGATCTAGTTACCTGTTTTAGACCATATAGATATTTATTGAGTCTACACACATAATCTTCTTCCTTTGATAATTGAAAACATTAAAGTTGTTCTATGAAAATTTCCTCTTCTAGGTTCCCATTCAATAAAGTAGACTTAACATCCATTTGATAGACTTTGAATTTATTATAAATAGAGAATGCTAGAAACTGGAGCAAATATTTCCTCAAAATCTATGCCCTCAACTTGTGCATATCCTTTACACACTATTCTTTCATTATTTCTTATGACAGTTCCATCCTCATTAAGCTTGTTTCTAATAACCCATTTTATACCTATTACATTCGTGTTTGAAGGTATTATAACTAATTTCCAAGTTTTGATATTTTTAATTTGGCCCAGTTCTTCTTCCATGGCTTTTAGCCAATTCTCATCCTTGCTAACTTCAACATAGCTTTTGGGCTTAATTTCAAACATTAGAATAAAACTTGCTTACTCCTTATTTTGTTCAACTCTTCCCCTTATCCGAACTCCTTCATTCTTATTACCAATGATATGCTCTATAGGATGATACTTTTGAAAAAATCTTGTAGGTGACTTTTCATTCATTTCCTTAGCCTCTTCATTATATTATTCTTCTTTAAAATCTGATTCTTGAATATAGATTTCTTTGTCAAGTTCAACTTGTTTCAAGCCTTCTTCAAAATTGGCATTGATGCTCTCTACAATCTTATGTATCCTTTTTTTGTAACAAATTTAGGATTTTATTTGGGTGGAATAACAACAAATATTCCTTCATCACATCTTAATTCAAAACTTCATAATTTATCCTCTTTTCTCTTGATGTAACATTTGCTTCTAAAACCTCTAAGATACTTCTCAGAACTAGGTTTTCCATACCATAATTCATAGGGAGTTTTGTCATTATTTACCCTTAGTTGAACTCTATCTAGGATATATACTATTGTTTGGACTGCTTCTCTCCAATGTCCATCAGGTAACTTGGCCTCTTTTAGCATTATTCTAGACATCTCCTTGATTGTCTTGTTCTTTCTTTCAACAACTCCATTCTATTGTGAAGTCCTTACTATAGAGTAATGTCTTTTGATTTCATAATTCTCGTATTACTCTATGAACTCATTTGAGATGAATTATCCACCTTTATCAGATCTTCAACAATTTATTTTTCATCTAATATCATTCTCCACCATGGCCCTAAAGATTTTGAACCTCTAAAATGCCTATGAAATATCCTTGAAAAAGGTTACCCATGTCATTATTGAGTAATAATTTAAAAATAACATGAATTATCTCTCTATTTTAGATACTCTTTTCTTAGTAGGACCAAAAAGATCAGTATGAACTAATTCTAGAGGCTTTTTAGTTGCATATCCCTTTATTTGAAATATGACCCTTGTATATTTGCCTAGTTGACATTCCTTACAATTAGTGTCTATAGGTTTGGTTATCTTAGCCAAGTGTCTAACACACTTATTTGATCTTACATTTACCATATTGTCAAAATTGACATGGCCAATTATTTTATGCCATAACCAACTACCATCAATCTTTCCTATCAATAATCTATTACCATTCACTTCAACAAGATTAATGATATTGATTTTAGTTCTTTTTTCCTTCTGCAACTAGTCTTCTATATATCTTTAACTTGAAACCTTATGAATTAAATGTGACCTTATATCCATTGTCATACATTTGGATGAAACTTAGTAGATTAAGTTTCAATCCTTCAACATAAATGACATCATATGTAGGCTATTTTTCATCTATGTTCAAGGTTCCCTTACCTTTGATAATTATTGCAATGTTGTCTCCCAAGCTGATAAATCCTTCCTTAAATTTACTTAATTTGATGAACATGCTCTTTTCACCAGTCATATGCTTTGACAAACCACTATCTATTACCCACAAATTCTTCTCCTTAGCATGGAGTGTAGTTTGATCAATCATAGATTGATCTTTCACTTTACGCACATCCTTAGGATTCTTATTTGGCTTCTTTTTCTCTTTTTTAGAGACTTGTGAACATTTTTTCACACTAGAAGGTATGGCTTTCTTTTTACTTTGTTTTTTTGGTCATATAAAGTTTTTTCTACATTGTTTAGATATGTGACTAAAATTATTGCAATTATAGCATATTACATTTGTATCTAACAAGGGTGAAAATGATTTTTTGCTTACAAATTTTGTTCTCATTTTAGGTAAGACTCTACAATCAATAACCTTATGCCATACTAATTATAGGTAAAACAATAACCATATAAAGATAATGAATACTTAATCATAGTATTTTTTTTGTGTAGAATGAGGAGATCTTCACCCTTATGATACCATCTACATCAACTACTTTCATCTTCTTCTTTTCTTCAAGATTATTTTTAGCTTTATTCACATCAGTTATGTTTGTATCTATCTTTGTGTCATTTCAGGCTTTCTTTTTATTTACTCTTGATTGTCCTTATGATTTGAAGTTGTCATATAGGTTAGTAGACATACTAGTTATGGATTTTTTTCCTTTTTCATAAGGAAGACCAGATCTCTATTTTGAAGGCATTTGAGAGTTGATCAGATCATCAAGAATGTTTAATTCTCTTTTTAGCTTCATAACTTTGTCTATTTTATCTTTATATGTCTCAATTTCTTTTCTCAAAGACACTATCTCTAATTCTAACTTCATGCACTCATTAGATTTAGCTTGTAGTTCAAGTTTGACTACATCTTCTATTCTTGTAGACTCTTCTATTGTGTGTTTAGGCTAACCACCATTTGATAATATTTTTCAAGACTTTTAAACACTTTTTAAATATCCTTTTGTCTAAGCTCATTCTATTTTGAGTTCTCTTTTCTCAGATTGTTTATTTCCTCTAAAGCACAAATGAGTTCACACTCTAGATCCACTTCTCCTTCTTCTTCATCTGAGTCTTTAAATTATTCTTGATCCATATAATTTGATCATATTATCATGAATAGGGCTTCCTTTTCCTTCAACACAAAATCATAGTCATGGTCATCATCAAAACTATCACTATCATCCAATAAATCACTATCTTCTTATATATATAATACTTTCTTTTTTTTGAAGAATTTCTTCTTCTTGGAATAGTGAGGTTTCACCTTTTTATCATCCTCTTCTTACTCAAAGTTATACTTCTTATTGTAAGGGAATTTAACAACAAAATATCCTACTTTACCATAATTAAAGCATTCATCAGTCTCCCCAGATCTAGATGTAAGTACTTCTACCTTTACTAGTTCTGATCCTCTATATGTAACTTCTCTCTTGAAGGTATTTTTTTCTCCCATTCTCATCTCTTAAGCTATAAATGTTCCATGAAACTCATCAATAGTGATTTTATCCAATTCTCTTTCTTCCTCTATTTCAAATATTTTTGAGTCATACCTTGATGGTAGAGATATTAGGACCTTTTTGATAATGACTTAATCTTTCATCTCTTCTCCAAGGCCTCTAATTTCATTTATTATTTAATCTACTCTAAGGAGATATTCTACAATTTTCTCTTCATTCATTTTAAGGCTCTCAAATTTGCCTTTGAATGTTTATAGATTGGCCTACTTTACCATGTCATCACCTTCATAGATACTATTTAATTTTTCCATATATCTTGTGCATTTTGATAATGCATCACTTTTGCAAACTCTAAATTAGACAATCCACAAAGGATAGGATACTTTGCCTTAACATTTCTATCATATACCTTCTTTGGAGCCTGATCAATAGGAATTATAGTAGGGGTTATATATCTATTTACAATAGACATTTATACATCAAACCCTAATGAATATAAATATGATTCCATTCTAATGCTAAAAAATTCATCATTTGATCCATAAAAGAGAGTTGTTTTGTTTGAGGAAGACCCTTCTTGACTAGCTATTTGTGTTCACTATCCAAGATCTACTTAAGATGATTAAGCTTTTTCTAAGGAACCAAGGCTCTAATACCAATTATTATAACACAAATATATACTAAGGGGGGGGGTGAATTAGTAGATTGACTAATTTAGTCATTTTTAAAACATTTAAGGTAGACTAATAATATATGCAAAGATCACATACACACAAATATGCATAACACTAGATGTACCATGGAAAACCCAACAAGGGAAAAACCATAATGAGAATAACTATTAGAATCTATTATTCTAATCCATCCTCATAGTAAATAATCTCATTGGTTATAATTTTTAAGTGTGCCAACCCTAAGGAGACACCAATTCCCTAGTTTAAGTGCACCTATTGTAAGGAAGCAGTAACTCCCTAACTGAGCACCAACTCAACTTATCTGATGACACCTACCAATCATATCTATGGTATGGATCTGAAACTCTAGATTAAAATGTTTGATTCCTAAATTAATTTATTTCAATTCTTTATTACAAGTTTGGTCTATAACTACTCATGCCTTGCACATCTCTTTCTTCTTTTCTCTTCTCTTCTCTACATCTTTATCTCTATGTCTTTATATTTCTCTATTCAACACACTTTGATAACTCTAGTAGAATGTATTGTATCCTAGATCACACACACACACACACACACACAAGCATTTGATCTAATATTTTTAATCTTTTTTGTGGTTACATTTGTTTCTTAACACATCATTATCAGTTCTATTGAAATTTAGTTTCTATCTTTAACTACAAGTTTCTTACATCTTAAAATCATGATTCACCATTATGATTCTTGGTCTCATTACTATTTTTAGCATAAACTAGGATCTAGTTTTTATACACATTCCATATTACATAAATTTGATCTATTACAATGATTGATTTCATTATTTGTGTCATATTTTATTGCTTAACTACAAGTTCTTCCATTTGACCATTGGGATGAACATAAATTTAAATATCAACCATTGATATTAAGTTTCATGCCATGATCTCATGATCCACATTCAATTCACCCAAATTTAAAATGCATCCATTAGATCAAGTTATGATAGGATCATGTCCTCCATTGGATATTTATATGCTTCCAAGATTTAATGTTCTAAATTTAAAACGCATTTGTTAGATCTTTTGATCAGAGCTCTTGTTTGTCATTAGATGTTCAAAGTTACATGAAATTTACCTCTATTACTCATTAAACATCAACATCTTAATCTCATCTCACTGCTTCCTGAGTCTTTAGAATGAATACACTCTATTAACCTCATAAAACTAGCTCAGTCTTTAACTCACCTATATCTCATTAAATATCAAGTAATTGATCCCATTGAGTTCACTCGCTCCATTAGATCTTCATTACATGATCTTCTAACCAATTCAAACTTTATCTTTGCTTAACATTAAAATTTAACAACTTTTCCTCATATTGTTTCATCTTGACATCTTAGAGTAAATGTGCTTCATTTATCTCTTAGATATTTTCTTAAACTTTATCTTGTGAAATTTGATTAAGTATGGGAACCATTGTAATATTTTTTTAAGTTAAATTTTGCACCTTGATATCTTTTGCTTTTCTCAACTACCTATTTTAAAATTTGGACCATATACACTAGGCATAATCCTAAACAAACCTATATGATCATTTCTTCTTGAATCTTGTGTATGTACAAGATATAATGTCATTAATCTACTCACTCAGATTATTCTACCATAGATCCAACTATGTGTAGAACTATTTGGAAAGCCAACTTTGTTCTTGCATAAATTTTGATGTGCTTAGTTGCATGACTTTAAATTTGGTGCATAAGATCTTCTCATATAGGGGATTTCATCCATATATCAATATACTCTTGAAATATTTATACAGGAAATATATAACATCATCAAAATGCCTTCTCAAATTTTATTTACATATGTAAATCAGACCAAGTGTGGGAAAACACTATCAAAATACCTGAGATCCTAACTTTGCACATGCATATATTTTATCATGCTACATTGCATGACTTGAGATTTAACACATAGAAACTAAGCACCAAAATGAACAAAACCATATGATAATTTTGTCCTGACACCTTTGTGTTTACAAATTCTGACCTCATCAACATGATGACTTGGCTCTTCTATAACCCTTTTGTAAATTTAGCTATGTATGGAAACTTAACGAATTTTTCTTGAGTAGCCAAATTTATATCCCCATATCTTCGACCACACTTCATTGCATGAATTCAAATATGGTACATAGAAACTAAGGACTAATGTGATCACAACCATATGACCAACTCCCTAGACTCATCCACATGTACAAATGGTGATGTCAACAAACTATATATTTAGATTTTTTGCCACTAGATCTAAAATGTCTAGATGAACAAAATGAAGAACTGGATGAATTCATCTCATGTGCACAAGCACTCCATTCATCCTTAACCTCTGATAGGATCCCTTTCACATCTTCGAATCACCATAATCATCTATGAACATTAATGACCTCCATAATGACAATAGTCTCCCTTTTGACATCAATGAAAATGATATTTCCAACATAAGCATATGGAAACCTACCATAAATAGGTGTAATTATGATTATGTGAAGTGACTATAAGTGAAAAATATATGAGTGTTTCAACCTTTTATGACTTAATGGTGTAAATCCTATGTTTTTTAAAGACTCAAGTAGACTAAATAATGGAAACAATATGCATTAAATACAACCACTAATTTTTTTATAGAACTGACTATCTTTGACTTTTCTAAAAATAATAATAAATAATGCAAGTAATGAATTAGCTAGAAAATACCTGATATAGATGATATAGGTGTTATAGAATGAGATGAAATCTAGTTTGAGTGTCATAAACTAGAACTTGGTATCAAAAACCCTCCTAGATAGTAACACCACAATTTGATAGTATATCCATTATTTAAAAAGTGGTGGTTGTGTCTTGATATTATAGGTAGTGTATTATATGATGGACTATCCAAAGATTTTAGGTGTACCTTGTCTAGATCTCTAGGGTTTGTTCTTACATGCATTAATTTTGAAACCATATATTTTTCCTATAATGATTGATTTATTATGCAAACCTGAATCTTTCATGTAACTCGGGCATGAGATAAAAACTGTGTTCATTAGTAGGCTAGGATGGGTATCCTCAACACCCCACTATGAAGAGAGTTGCCTACATACCAATACTCTAAGGAGGGATCAAGCTTGATTTAGTTCTCCCCACCTAATTAATGGTGCAAGTGTAATTTATTCTATTATGATAGATAAATTAAGTGCCTTGAATGTGTTTGATATTAGAAATATGGAAAATCTAAGCTTATGGATATTGTAGATGGTAGTATGTAGAATTAGGATAGAATAAGGTTGATAACATTATTTATGGTCATCTTGTTCTATGTTTGAATGTGTATGTTGCATAATATTTTTTTCTAGTGGTTAGATTGATAAAAGTCATATATATATATATATATATATATATATAGTTCTATTGCTTGCACAGATGATATAAGATGTCTAGGCTGAATTTAGGTGGTTCTAATTTTGAAAAGATATATATTTAGGAAGATATAGGGAAAATAAAATTATTACCATTTTGAGGACACTAGTGCCATGTGTCACTACTATCCTTATTATGGTACTAGTGTCTAGCTGGTAAAACACTAAGCACAAAGGGTCATGATTAGGAAATGAGGGTCTATGACTACTTAGGGATTGACTAAGGATGCTTATGACCTACTCAAAGGCTAGATAACTGTGAACATAGGCTCTAGGATGGGTCTAAGGATATTATAGGGATACATAGTCTCAAGTATAAATATTATCACTCAAATACCATTTTTCGGTGATTACATTCCTACCCACCTTTATTATAGAAATGTATGAAAGTTAAATGACTAGGTAAAGGAAAAATAAGCATACCTAGAATTACCTAGGAGGTGAAGCCCATGAAGTTGGGTTTGATTATGTTAATCATGATCCAATGCATGTATTACAAATGAAATGTGTATAAATCACTCCTTAATTTAGAGATATCAAAAGCAAAACACTAAAATGAGTAAAGTAAAATTGATTAAAGATATATCAAAAAATAATGGAATGAATACTGCTCACTAGGTACGTGAACTAATGCATGAACTTGGTGATGACATGTGTGTGTACATGTACATAATGAAAAATTAATGAATAGCTTGGACTAAGCTGATAGCTTAATAAATCCTCATGTGTGGATGGCTTAATAACTCAATCTATTTTTGACTACATCATTTCCCACCCCTACTTGATGGATCATGTCCTGTGAATAGATTGGATTGGATTGATAATGTGTCTAACCCTCTCATGTAGGTGGATCATGAATTAAATTAGTTTATAAATCCATAATTTCCCACCCATGTGTAGTAGATGTAGAATTACTATAAATTTCTATCTAGGTATATCTAACTATGTATGTTGTGGCAAATTGGGTACACTAGGCATCTCTAGGCCACTCAGGAATGCCAACCACTATTAATGGACTAAGTTATGAAATTGGTGTGAAAAATACAATATGACACCAAGTGTATATAATATATAGAATGGCATGGAATTTTTCATTCCATATAATCAAATAGTGTGTAAGTGAGCACATAGAAACAATGTGTTACACATATACCCCCAAATATGATATCTAAGTATATAGATTCTAAATTGTATTGTAATAAATAATATTTTATTCTCTAAACTAATAATGGGAATGGTCATGTCATGCATGGTGCCCTCAATATAATCAAATTTATATGAATATATGTTGAACTAGTATAAATCTAAGTAAAACTAAGTATAATTGATAAATCTATAAGTAAATTTGTGCAAACCTATATTGTACCTATTGTAATGTTTTGGCCAATCTAGGTTTTTATGGAACTAAGGATATTAGAGAGTAGAACCATATCTTGGAATTTTTTTCCATTTGGCACTACTGTCCTAATTTGGGTGATAGTGTCCTTCTAGTCTAAATTTTATGTAACTATACTAATTTAAGGGTCAATGTTTAAATGTTGCATTTACTTGTGTCTAATTTTCTATAATTGAGCCTATGTGTTGAAAAATGCACTGTGAGTGTAATATAGGAGCCTACTATCTGTGATAGACCCCTGTGAATTAACCCTATTTTGAGGGGATTTGTTTAACCTATGAAAGATTGGTCCTCAAAATAAAAATCTCTATAAGATGTTTCTTAGCTAGAGCACATATGATAACTATGTTATAATCTAATATAATGTGTGTACATAACATCAAAATATAAGATAATCTAAACATAAATATGTAATGTAAATTGTATGTCATATCTATCATTCACAAGGGTGTTAAGATAGATGTAGTAATTTATAATAATAAATATGAGTAAAACTTGGTATCTACCTATGGGAATACAAAATGATGTCCATCATGACACCCAAGTAAGAATGGTAGATGTATGAGGTTTTTCATGACATCAAAAATTGGTGTGTGTATTAAACAAAGACAAGTAAAATGACCATGATGCATATAATAAATCAGACATAAAAAAAATGCATAAGCCATACAAAGTTGGCCAATGGGACAAAATACAAGGGACATGGGCACATATCACTAAATTTGAGAAAATAAGGCATACAAGAACATGTGTAAATGTCCATATACATAAGCAAAAAATAAGTTGGCTTATAGCCACAAAGAAGGACATGTTTAAATGTTTGAATAAATAATAAATAATGCACACACAAGGACATGGGCACATTTAAAAAGCATACATATTGTGAATAGTGTCGATACCTAAAACTAGCCATAACTAGCTTCTAACCAAAATTAAGATAGATTCCTACCAACTATTATAAATTAAGCCTAGGAATCACTAAACATGCCGAATTTTCTTGTGTATAATTCATCAAAGCTCATAATAATGTTGAGATATCCATAATTAGGGTATTATTATGACATTAATGTGTGCCTTTAGAGAGGGTTTTCTAGGCTCTCACCCATTAAGTCATAATATTAGGACAACCCTAGGTTATGGGTAACCTATGTTGGGGTTGAACCTCTAAAGTAGCCTAGCTTCCTCTTTTATGCTCACCTAAAACTAAAGCTTCACAAGAAAAGGGGGTAGAAAGGGAAAACGTCTCCTAAGAAATTTACCTAGGTGATGAATGAAATTTAAATGAACACTCATCTATGTCTAAACCCACAATAGATTAGTCATAAGACAATTATGGCCTGCATGATCTCAAGATCAAATTAACACACTAGAAGAGGTTTAGGTGGAACACTAATTTGGACCTACAAGATCTTGAAAATACTTTAAAGAGGTAAGTAGAAGGCTAATGGACTAGGAAATATCCTTCTAGAATCCACCAAGCACAAGCATACTAAAGCACTAATCAAAGACAAGAGATAGACAAAGAAATCATCTCATTAAATCAAGAACTAGTTATTAAAATATTTTGGTAGGGTATAGCCTAGTTAAATAAGCATGCTTTTGTAAATGTCTTAATGAACATTCATCTCCCAAAAAAATGAAAATTTATGAGCTCAGAATATGGTGCATTATTGACATGTTATTTTCTTCATTCATCTCTCTAAGGATATTATCTTATGCAAATCATAGATTGTTAGATAGTTATTACATGAAAAGTAGATATTTGTCTTATTTATATTGAACTAAAGACTAAACCTTTACTTTGTCATTAATGTCTAATACATAGCATGTTTTAGCGATTTTTGTTGTGAAGAATGCTCAAGAAGAAGACACAGGTGATGTATAGTGAAAGTTTAATTTTGATCACCATCCAGTAGAACTGTGAACTCACACAAAATGTTTCTACATACTCCATAGGCTTATTTATATGAACTCCATAGGCTCATTCCTATCAACTCTACAGGGTCAATTCTGTGGATTTTGTAAAGACAAAGCTACAAATGGGGAAGCTGGTAATCATATAAGATGGGAGAGAATCATTATAATTGGAGTCAAATGAGGAAAATACTCACCTATAGTTTTATAGTATTTTCTTTTGATAAATTTATATATATTTGTATCTTAGGACTATTATAGGATAGTATATCTATTTCATCAGAATAATTGGATCTCTTAGAAATCAAATCTCCTATCTTTGGATGAGTGGATCAACCAAGGAATACTATCTCTTTACATCTTATTTTGATTTGATTGTATTAGCATAAAATGTAAGACTTTTATTATAAAAAATATAATGGATGAAAGATACATACAAGTATATTATAAGTTTTAGGCAAATTGTAATCATTTCAGTTTTATGAATTATCACTTTAATTTGTAACATTGATTAATCTTTGTTCTTGAGTCTAAGAGGAGCATGGGCCCACTCTCCTTGGAACTAGGAATGTGTACGGTATTTATTCTATGTTATATTAACTCTTTGTTATAACTAATCATAATCTTGTTAATGTTTGCATTCATTCATAAAACATCAAAATAAATTCATAGTTCAAAAGGCATTTCCTTATTCCAAAGTCATTTCCTTTCTAAGCAAAGTGTGTTTTCTTTTATAGAAAATGCGTGGAGCAAATTTCCTTTTTAAGTTAAACATATCCATTTACACGTAAGCATAAATAGGAGTGTGGTTTTACTTTCAAGCAAAAGAGTGGATTCATTTGGTTAAATAGTTACATCTTTTCCTTTTCAAAAAAAAAGTGAATCAAGTAGTTTAAGACATTTTTATTTCATTAGTCAAAGTTGTAATAGGACCATCAAACACCCCCACAAGTAGACTTCTAGATCTACCATCCTACACCTTACTATAGACAGCTTTGGACACCAGCCCTAGTTGATAAGACATCAATTAAACATTGATTAAATGAGGAGTTGAATTACATTCATCATTTTTGGCATTGTTTCTGGGGAACAAGTTATTAGTAAGGTAATAATTATTAGTCTAGAGTGAAAAACATAATTTTTTTTGTAAAAACCATAAAATCCCAAAAAAAAAATTTAATAAATTGATGTACCATCCTAGAGAATCTAAAGGATGATTGATCCCAAAATTCCCACCAAGAACACAAGTTAAAAATCCTTCAACATCTCTGAGTAGTGAACTAGAAGTTATGAGTGAAACCTATCTACAATAATATTCAAAAAATTGGATACAAACTAGGCCATTACCACAAGCAAGCTCCATATGACAAATTCTTCAAGATAAATATCTTGCAGGAAGACATTATTTAGAAATTTCCAAGGACTTAGAAGAAGCATTTCAAAAATCCATAGCTAAAATTTTTTTGAAAACTTTGAACAACCCATAACTGATACCAAAAATATTCAGTGAAGATCATCCCAACTTTGAAACATCATCAGAAGAATAAAATATGGATCTCTAACAAAATACACAAAATCAACAACTTATAAACTAGGAAGGACTTTTTCCTTTCCTATTGTTGTTGATCCTAATGATCAAACCCCGATGAAAAATATTTCACCAGCTAATCTACCAAATTTCTGGGAAAGATCTATAAAAGATCTTGATCAATTATTATTTGAGTTTAAGGTGCTATGTTAAACCTATGATTACACAATAGATAGACTGAAATTAAAACTATTTCCATCTACACTTAAAGATGCATCTATGAGATGGTTCATGGGTTTACCTGGTGATTCTATTAGAACATAGGATGACATGGAGATAGAATTCTTAATTAAGTATCAAGATTATTGTTGAGTGCAAGAAAGAAAAGAGGATTTCTTCAAAATGAAACATAATGACAATGAATCTTTAGAGGATTATTTGGATATAATCATGTTCACTCATAAAAGAATCAATTATCCACTCACTGAAGAAGTTCAAAATTTAGTTTTCTTGAAAGGGTTGGATGAAGATACCAAAGATGCCTTAAATTTGATGGGAGGTGGAGATATAAATAAGTTGGATTTCAATCAAATTTTTGAGCTTTGTACCAACTACTCTCGAACAAAACTTAAAATTAGGAGAGGAAGGTTTGGGAAACCTAATGAAGTGGGTAAGCTAATGGAATAATTTTCCAATTTAAAGATAGATATTCTAGTTACACTAAACAATACTTTGGATGAACTTCAAGCTAAGGCAAATGCAATAGAACCCTTAGCAATCCACTATCCTAAGTGTAGACAAAAACATGCCCTTAGAGACTACCCCTTAGTTAAAATTAATGTTTCATCATGTGGGATATTTGATGCAATAGATCATCATACCAAACATTTTACCCTTTTACCTATTTTAAAAAATCAAATGAAAACACAAGTCTAGTCCACTGAAGAATTAAATTATATCCAAAGACAAAACATTGCCCCATAAAACTAGGCTCAAGGACATTTTAATGTAATAAACCCAATTAATCTATGGATGGCACCATGGAATATTTTAGTTCCTTCACCTTTTTATAGTCAACCCTAAATTCCATCAATCTAAAATCCATGGGTAGGACGAGATTGGATGCCAACACCCCCATGGATGGTGCCACAACCATAAACACAATATCAATGAGTACCATAGAAGCAACGGATGTCATAACAATATCAATAATGGAATCTATAGTGGAACCCACAATAATAATTCACCCAACTAAGATGTCCACTTCAATAGAAAACTATAATTTCACCCCTGCTTATTTAGCAATAAGGACAAATTAATCAACCCTCAATACCTACACAACTAATAACAAATCTAAATAATAAACAATGAACAGTTGTTTATGCTAATGAATAGGAAGAGATAATGAATGTTGGAGATATTGATTGTTCAGACATACATTTAAGATCAGGGAAAACTATACAAAAACCTCTAGATCTCATTTTTGAGATACCCAATGAAAAAAATAGAATCATCTCAATTAAACACTAGAGAATATGAAATAAAAATGATCCCCAAAGCAAACAAAGAAAAAACTAATACACCAGTAATTCCTTTTCTTAAAATATTAAAAGAAATTGATATTTAACCAGAATCAAACTTGGTCCATGAGTTGCAAAAGATCAATATTGAGGTACCCCTACTACAAACTATTAGGGATATACCTAAATTGAATAAGATCATCAAAAAACTTTGTATCAAGACACCTAGGAGGAAAGCAATATATCCAAGAACCATTCATGTTGATGAAAAAGTTGTTGATTTATTAGCAAGAAAACTATTAGTTCAAAAATATGCAAATCTAGGAAGCCCAATGATCATAGTCACAATCAGAGGTAAATAAATTCCTAACATCTTAGTAGATTTGGGAACAACAAAAAATGCTATGACAACTAATACTCTCCATACATTATCTATTATGAGAATGCAACCCACAACTGCCATTCTTCAAATGGTGGACCAATATGTAACTAAACCAGAAGGGACTATAGAAAATGTTGAAGTACTAATAAAGTCTTAGGAATATTCATTAGATTTCATGGTTTTACAACCTAAAATAAATAATCTATGATATCCCATAATCCTAATTAGACCATGGTTGGATACTATAGTAACATTAATTGATTTTAGGTCAAGAGACTGACCATTTCTAATGGGTTAAAATCCAAATGTATCTCTTTATATTCTCTTGCAAAACCATCAACAAATCACATACAAGAACTTAGGGTGGATGAATCAGACATCATATCAAACAAAATTTCCTCCTTAGCTATGATAAAAGTTAAAAAAAACATGGAATAATTGAATGGAGACATATACCTAGAATCTATGGACTCTACCAGTCTGAAAGCTATAGACTCTACCAGTTTGAAAGCCATGGACTCTACTAGTCTAGAAACTACGGACTGCTTCAGTTTAGAATTCTTAGATCAAATAAAATATTATGAAACCTCCACTTCTACTTCTTTTATTATTTCCTCACCATATGATCATGGATTGATTCAAGAAATTGTGTGAAAAATGATAGAAGAGTTTAGAAAAACTCATTTCTTAGATGCATTCCATTATTATTTAGCAAGACTAATTCCTCCTAGAGAAGAGTTTGTTGATAATGTAACCATGTTTCATAAGATAATTCCTCATCTATGTCCTCTAAACTCATTTATTAGTTAATTTAATTAAATATAATCCAACTACCCAAGAATAAAACCAATCATGGTATTACCTAGAAAGATTTTGAACATCAATAGTTGGTTAAAAAATAGAGGAAGATCAAATCTTTTAAGTACTAAAAAGAAATACCAAGGCTTTTTCTTAGGAATATACTGACATGAAGGGAATTCACCCTAACATATGCACTCATCACATTTACATGGAATATGTCAAACCGTTCAGATAACCACGAAGAAGAATAAACCCAACATTAAAGGAGATAGTCAAAATAGATATCCAAAAATTGCTAGAAGTTGGGTTTATTTACCCCATCTCAAATATCTAGTGGGTTTAACCCCTATTAATTGTGCCTAAAAAAATAGAAACTTAAGTGTATGTGTAGATTATAGAGAACAGAACAAAGAAAGACTAAGAGATTATTTTCCTCTACCTTTCATTGATCAAGTTCTTGACAACTTGGTAGGAAAAATATATTTTTCTTTGCTAGATGGGTTTAGTGGTTATAACCAGATAATAGTGGTAGCTAAAGATCAAGATAAAACCACATTTACCTACCCTTAGGGAAATTTTTCCTACTGAGTACTCCCATTTGGAATATATAATGCTCTAGCAACCTTCTAAAGAGTAGTTCTGGTAATATTCTCTGACCTTACAAATGATTGTGTTGAAGTATATATGGATGATTTCACCATTCATGGTGGAACTTATGAAGAGGCTCTTACCAACTTGGAAAGAGTATTGATCATATGTGAAGAACTTCAATTATCTTTGAGCCATGAGAAATGTTTGTTGAAGATGGATGAAGGAATAGTGCTGAGACACCATATTTCTATAAAAGGCATTTAAGTAGATCCAAAGAAGATTGAAATAATCTCCAACTTACCCATCCCACAAACACAAACTAAAATTAAGAGTTTTTTGAGACATTTTGGTTACTACATATGCTTCATAGATAATTTTAGCTAAAGAGCTGCCCATATATTTTTCTTGCTTATAAAAGACAGTATATTTGAATGGAGTGATAATTGCTAGTAGGCCTTTGAGACCATCAAAGCTATACTCATTACTACTCCACTATTGAGAGGACCATATTAGACTCAACCATTCCATATATACACAAATACTTATAATACAATAATAAGAGTAGTCCTTGGACAAAAGGATGAAGAGAATAATATGTATGCTATATATTATATTAGTAAAAACATGACACCTACTGAAAGAAACTACACCATAACTGAGAAGGAATTCATAGTTATAGTCTATACATTTAAAAAATTTAGACACTACATAACATGATACAAGGTATTTGTCTATAAAGACAATTCATCTATTAGATATCTTGCCAACAAACCAATTTTGGGATGTAGGATTATTAGATGGTTTTTGCTCTTATAAGAATTTGATGTTACTATTATAGATAAACTAGGGAAGTCTAATGTGGTTGCTGATTTCTTGTCAAGAATGAACAGTATATGTGAGGAAGAACTGGTGGAAGATGACTTTATAGATGAACAAATATTTCCTATTTCATCAAAATCTTTGTGGTTTGCTGATATAACTAATTACCTCACCACAAGGAAGTTTCCTTTGCAATTTTCACAAAAAAAATGTTTAATCAAAGAAAGTTCTTTTAAATGGATTAACAGAATGCTATTCAAACATGGACCTAACCATGTATTTCACAAGTGTTGATAAATGTTGAAGCTTATGATATCATCAAATCTTGTCATGATGAACCCAGAGGAGGACATTACTCAACTCAAATAACTATACACAAAATCCTAAGAGTAGGATACTATTGGCTTCACCTTCATCAACAAGTAAAAATATATGTCAGACACTATGATGCTTGTCAAATAATTAGATAGCCTACTCTTTCAATAGAGATGCCTCTACACCCTCATCCTCAATTGGTTTTATAACCATTTGAGAAATGGATAATTTATTTTATAGGTCCTATGGATCCTCCTTCCAAAGGAAAATAATATCTCCTGGTATGTACAGACTATGTGACCAAGTAGGTGAAAATGGAGGTATTAACTCATGTAAGAGAAGAGACGGTAGCTGATTTCTTATATTTCAAAATCATGTAAAGATTTGGTGCTCCAAGGGAGATAGTCTTAGATCAAGAACCATAGTTCATGTCAAACATAATAAATCACTTCATGCAAGTATATCAAACTCAACATAGAAAAACATATCCATACCATCCATAGTCTAATGGGCAAGTCGAAGTCACCAATAGAGAACTAGAAACAATTTTAACCAAGGTTGTTAATTCCAATAGACAGGATTGGGTAGATAAGGTACTAGAAGCTATTTGGGTCTATAATTCTACTTGGAAAACAACAACTAGATTTTCACGTTATGAATTGGTTTATGGTATGAAGCCCTTATTCTCTATTGAATTTGAATTATAAACTTTGAATATAGTTGTAGAAGTAGGGATTGAATAAGAATAAATACAAAAATAAAGACTCTTACAGCTTAATCAACTTGATGAGATGAGGATGGAAGCACTACAAAGAACTGAATTGGTATAACATCAAAGAAAAGTTGGCATGATTCACAGATCAAGCAATGAAAGTTTTAGAAAGGAGATTGGGCACTATTATTCGATTCAAAATTTCAATACTATAAAGTAAAATTACAAACAAGGTGGTTGGGACCATATTAGACTGAGGAGGTCTTTGAAAATGGTTTTGTTAAGCTAATACCTATTGATGACAATAGAAGAGATTTGTTAGTCAATGGACATAGATTGAAGCTTTATCAGAAACCTCTCAATAAAGAAGAATTTGTTTAAAAGGTAAAATATCAAGTAGCCTTTCTAGAGGATTCTTATTCTTCTAGGGAAACTACTTCAAATCAAGTAGTTGTTTTAGAGGACTTTGCTTCTTCCAGAGAACCTGCTCCTTGATGATCCTGTAAGCAAAAAAAAATCAATAGTGAAAATCTTTCCAGGGACACTATTGATAATGCATGCCTAGAAAATGAACTTGCTAGCTAGTTATGCATTGAAAAAAGGGATTTGGGTAGAAAACTAGCAATGGCTAACCAAAGGGCAAAAACAAAATATATAAGAAAAAAAAGAGAATCTCATCATGTCACTATGATTGGTCTTCTCCATGCAATAATTTTTTTTCTTTCAACACCTATTGACTAATCCATGTAAACTTATTTGTGTAGGATAAATGGTGAGCAAAAGATAAATCTAAGGTCAAAAGTAAGTGAGACAGATATTCTATTTATTTATTCTTAGTTAAATAATTATCTTTGATTTAATTAATATTTATTCTATGGAGATGACCCAAACATGAACCTTCCAAAATATAATGACATGACACATACCATAATGGATAAGCATGTAAACAAGATGGCAAAGGTGTATGTCTACTTCATGATGACCTATGCAACTTTCATACAATCAATTGTGTCATCAATACTTATAATAATGGGACATCATAAAGGGGTTCTAAATGAAATGATAAATAGTTATCAACATCAAAGTGCCACATCATCATT
This sequence comes from Torreya grandis, assembly GCA_037957365.1. Classification (NCBI taxonomy): domain Eukaryota; kingdom Viridiplantae; phylum Streptophyta; class Pinopsida; order Cupressales; family Taxaceae; genus Torreya; species Torreya grandis. Next base: position 168,713 of record JARHVA010005231.1, on the reverse strand, counting down.
TCATCCCATTTGTAATAATTTGACAAAATCGTTGGCACACACTATAGAAACATAATGCACTAAACTAAATATATTAATCATGTCAAACTATGAATTCATGAAGCTGTGGAGTTTCACATAAAACATTTCATTTCTATAGATTCTTATTGATTTTTGCCTATAGATTTCAATAGAAGCTGGTGTAAACCCTAATCTAAGTTGATGAAATAGAGCTATCTATAAATATGAGTAGAAATGGGATAAAAAATGAGATTAGAGCCAATCATGGTAGAGGAATCAAGTATGGTATAACAACCACATGTTTTAGTTAAAACTACAATGAATAAAAGAAAAAAATATATTCATAAATGAAAAAGGAGAGTCATCTAATCTAAATGATCCTATTATGTAGTTAACCTTGAAGCTTTCTCAAGCTCATGCTCTAGAGCAACAACAAGTAATTGACATTGCTGACTTGATCAGTGAATTACAAGATAAAGATCATCTCAACTCATTGTTGGTGCAAAAATTGGACACAACATTTGCCAATCATGCAATAGAAATTCATAGATTAGAAGAAACAATAAAGACAAATGAAAGTGAAAAAATAGACCTTTGGATATATGCAAAAGACATGAAGAAGGAGAATAGGAGATTACAGAGTTTGGTAAACTCTTCCAAAGCACCTTCTAATGTTGCACCCTCTCCTCTTAAGGTATTTGTTGATTGAAGTTGTCAAATAAGTTATCTAGGTATTCCTAGCTTATAAATGCTAAATCAAATTGAAGAAGAATATTCCATACTCAAACAAAAAAACAAAGTTGCAACTTCTTCAAACAAGATATTGGAAAATGAAAAGAAATAATTAAAAGCTAAGGTCCAAGATTTATAAGAAAATTTGTAGGATGCATCAAATTAGGGGAATCTCTTTTGGCATATAGGAATCCTTCTCTTGCATATAGTTTGTTTTTATTTGAACAATTTTATAGATGGGAGCTTCTGAGGATCTCTTGTCATCTTCCTTACAAGATTTTATAGCCAACAACATTTTTGGAAATTTTCTATAGTGTTAAACTTGATTAGCAGGATTTACTTTGTGAGTTTTATTTACATGATTTGATCATAAGAGACAATGATCACAATAATTTCTTGATAAACCTTCATGTAGTAGAGGTTCAACTGAGGGCATTGTATTTTACATTTAAAAATCAACTAGCATGGAAAATTATATTTGAGGAGTATATAAATCATGTTAAGACTACATGATTATGTATCAGACCAGCCTTTCCTATCCCCAAATTGATCAGAAAGAATTTTAACTATTCTTGTTTAAGTTATGAAGTTAAAAATCATTATTTAAAATCTTTATATGATTTTTCTATTTCTTTTGACTTATTTTCAAGATAGATTTTTTATTTAGTGGTGACTATAAGTGTGAAAAGGTGGGACCAACTTTCAGTGCCTCTTAGAAGGTGAGAGGTCATTTCTCCAAATAGCTTAAGATGGAGTATGAAGAGAGCTACCTCAATTTTGGAAATCTTAATAGAGGTAAAGAACTCTAGGGGAGAAAAGAAATGGATTGGCATGAGATATAGACCCCCTTTGTTGACCATACCTATTCCAAAATGGTAGAGTTGAGCTCCACAATCAGAGGAGTAATTAAATACATGGAAAAAAATGATTCAAGAACATTGGAGGTTTATAATAAATTTAGAAAAGCATATGACAGATGAATTTAATGAATATTATTTAAGTCAGAGTTTGGAAAGTAGATGCAAGAGCTCTGAATGCAAATGAATGTTTGTAATGGGACTTGCAAAAGATAAAGCCTAGGGGAAATGATGAGCTCAAAATATGGCTCATTATTGACATGTTATTTCCATCAATTCATCTTTCTAAGGATATTATCTTATGCAAATAATAGATTGTTAGATATCTATTACATGGAAAGTAAATATTTGTCTTGTTTATATTGAACCAAAGACTAAGCCTTTACTTTGTCATTATTGTCTAATACGTAGAATGTTTTAGTGATTTTTGTTGTGAAGAATGCTTAGGAAGAAGACATAGGCAATGTATAGTGAAAGTTCAATTTTGATCTCCATATAATATAACTATGAACTCACACATAATGTTTCTATGGACTCCATAGGCTCATTCCTACTGACTCTGCAAGGTCAATTATGTGGATTCTGTAAAGACAAAGCTATAAATGGGGAAGCTAAAGACTAGATAAGATGAGAGAGAATCATTCTAGCTGGAGTCAAATGAGGAAAATACTCACCTATTATTTTATAGGATTTGCTTTTGATAAAGACGTATATATTTAGATCTTAGGACTATTGTAGGATAGTATATCTATTTCATCAGAATAATTAGATCTCTTAGAAATCTAATCTCCTATCTTTGGATGAGTGGATCAACTAGGAAATCCTATCTCTTTGCATCCTATTTTTAGTTTATTGTATTAGCATAAAATGTAGGAATTTTGTTATTAAAAAGATAAAATATGAAATATATGTACACGCATATTATAGGTTTTAGACAAATTGTAATCATTTCAGTTCTATGAATTATCACTTTAGTTTATAGCATTGATTAATCTTTGTTCCTGAGTTTGAGAGGAGTAACGGCCCACTGTCCTTAGAACTAGGAATTGTGTATGGTATTTATGTTATGTTATATTAACTCTTTGTTATAACTAATAAAAATCTTGGTAATGTTTTCATTCATTCATAAAACATCAAAAAAAATTCACAGTTCAAAAGGCATTTCCTTATTCCAAAGTCATTTCCTTTCTAATCAAAGTGTGTTTTCTTTTACAGCAAACATGTGAAGTAAATTTAATTTTTAATTTAAACATATCCATTTCCATTCAAGCATAAATAAGTGTGTGATTTTAATTTCAAGTAAAAGAGTGGATTCATTTGATTAAATAGTTATATCTTTTCCTTTTTAGTAAAAGAGTGAATCAAGTAGTTTAAGATACATTTCTTTCATTAGTCAAAGTTAGAATAGGACCATAAAACACCCCCACAAGTAGAATTATAGATCTACCATCCTACACCTTATTGTAGATAGCTTTGGACACTAGCCCTAGTTGATTAGACATCAATTGAACATTGATTAAATGAGGAGTTGAACGACATTCGTCAAAAAAGTCTAAAAATTGGGAACCCCTACAAAGGAGAAGAGAATGAGATAATATAGGAGAAGGGGAAAAGATTGATGAAGGACCATGTTTCAAGAAAAATTAATGAGCCACTAGCTTAATGGAATGTTCCACCATGTTTTGGTCTAATTAGGATGTAATCTATCATAAACAAGATAGTCTTTGTTTTTCCCAATATCCTTCAAGTAATATACTAAAAGATAAGAGTTTTGCCAAATATGGTGAGTCATGATCATGCATATAAAAGGGACCGTTTAGGCACTCTAAAAATATATTAAATGCTTAGGATACTTCTCTAACCACCAGATCTCTATCTTTGATATCCATGCCATCTTCTACTTGATTACTTAGTATAGTGATACAATCCTCATATCTGTGAACCTAATCGAGCCATGTTGTATCTACTTTGAATGATGGCTTGTCAAAATCTTATGACTATGTCAAAGGATGAAATCTTATAAATTTATTTCATAACCAAATACTACTTTGAAATATGGACCTAAATTAACTATAGATGAAAACTAATATAATATTATTGGTTTTCCTATAGTGCATATAGATGGCATTCTACTCAATGCCTGGTCCCTTTTACAAGTTACCACCATTTTGGCCTATATTAGGTCTAAAATACCTATTTTACTATATCGATCTCTACCAGCAATGATTGGTCCTTATTATTTATCCTAGTTCAACTTGGGATAGGCTTGAGCTTGGTTCCATGTATTTTTTGCCAGCTTAGGTTTATGTATTTATTTTTCCTAAGTTGAAATTCTCTATCGACCTTAGTCAAAAATGTCCTAGCTTAGTCCTTTATTCATTGGATATAAAAAATGATTTAGATAATTGACCCTTTATCTTAGTTCACACCACTAATCTTGATCTATACAATCAAATGCCAGCCATCAATCTTTCCTCTTGACTTGCTAACTTTATCTAAGCTTACATCATGTGTCAAACATGTATTAATCCTCTAGATTCTCTACTAGTCTATTAGATTCATACACTTATGCCACATGGAATCTCCTCAACTCATTGACTCTTTTACTTTGTTTGTGTGTCATTAATCTACCTGTGTCTGCTTCAATGCACTTTATTAGATCTACTAGGACCCACTAATCTACCTGTGTCTGATTCCTAGGTTCTTGAGATCTGGACACTTGTCAATCCTACATTTAGTTGGGGACCCTTTGATGGTTTTTTGAATGCCAACATCTATTTATTGAGGCCTAACTTTGACATCTACATAGACGTACTTAGATTTTCAAATATAAATAACTACTTGTAGGGACCCAAACATGACATATGTGTAGCCATCATGGGATATTTGAATCCTAATGGATATTTATCATGGATTGAATTTGATGTTCATACACCCACTAATTAACATCCATGGGAATGCCATTGATGTCTACATGACCATCAATCTTTAGAATCCAATGGATAGATCTTAAGCTTTCTATTGACCTTTACATACCTGTCACCACTCAATTAGATCAACTTTGTTGAAACAATTGGTCTAAAAGAATTCATCTATCGGATTTGTCTCATATAATTTGTCTAAAATAAATTAGTCTTTGAAGAAATTGTTGAAAAATATTTTCCCTAAAATAACTTTTCTCTTAGTGAAATTTTGGAAACAATTTTCTCAAAAGAATTCATGCTCTTGTACCTTTTGTCACAAAGTTTGATAAGGATACTTGCCCTATAGAATTACCTTTCAAGATTCTATAAATGGCCCTTTTCCCCTCAAGATTACTCTTCAAACTTTTTTAAAGTGCCCTTCAAAATTTTTGAAAGTGTCATTCATATTTTTGTCTATGATCTTTTCATTGAAGAACTGACCCTTCAGGTTTTTCCCTTAGGACACATTGATATGAAAAGTGATCCTTTGGAATTTCTATTTGGTTTACTTTCCTAAGAAAATACCCTCTAGGAAAAGTTTTTGGGACACTTCAATGTATAAAAATCACCCTTCAAAAAAAGTGTATTGGAATACTTTCTTCTAGAATGACCCTCTAGGAATTTTTTTGGGACTTTCCTAAGAAAATACCCGTCAGGAGTTTTGTTTTAGACAAAATGTGTGAAACAATTCCTGATACTTAGCTATAATACCTAACATAAATCTCCTAAAAGAATTTTAACACTTAACCAAATAAATTGGAATAATTTTTTAAAGGTAATTATGCCTTGTACTTTTAATATAGGATTTGTGTAGAACAATTTCTCTAAAGGAATTGTGAATGCTCTAACCCATAGCTAAAAGTTAAAATATTTATTAAGTATAAACTTAGGATTTTCTAGACCTATTCTTGTAGTTGTTTAACACAATGCAAACCTACTTGTATCCTCCCCATTTTGCACTATTGGAATCATTTCTAATCCTTGTATGTGTTTCTTCATTACACTATGCAAGATTTTCATATGTGGGTCAAAATGGCTAACATCTTTAGCAATTCATAGGGGTTGCATGCCTATCTATGCAAGAGAACCCAAACCATGCTACCTTGTCTAGTCTATTGGGTATGGAGTCATATGTCTATGCAACTAAGCTGGTCTAAAATTTGATACAAGGTTAACCCTTTTTGTAACATCCTCTTGGAAAAAAAGGAACAAAAACCAAAAAACAAAGGCAAATGCACATACCCACTTATAGGAAAGAAAGAACAACTCAACCTACTAAACCAAATATGCACAAAGGCACTTACATAAAATCATAAAAACTAATCTAATATATACAAAAGCCTTTCAAAATTAGTCCTCTAATATATTTGAAGTATAAAAACTAATCTATTATATACAAGAATCATATTTATCTTGCTCAATATCTTATATGCTTTCCTCTAGCTCTAACATATCAGGACTATCCTCAACTAACACCTCTTCTTAAAGTGGACCAACCTTTGGTTCCTATTTTTGATCCTCTTCATCATATATGTAGAATGGAACTTTAGTAGTCCATTCAAAGATTGCCCCCCATGTTCATCTTGAATATTTTCCTCTTTAGCTAATTTTATAAAATTAAGCTACTCCATTTCACTCATGAATTTTGAGAACAAATACTATCATTGATATTCTAAATTATTTGAGATAATATTAACCTCCATACTAGGTTCATGAAGCTTATTCTTGCTTCTCATTGGGATCCTATAACTTGAAATCTGAAACATGCTCCTCCTTTTGAATTGGGCTATCTTTGAATTTCCTCAACATAGACACTTGCATTATCCTCTTCAGGTTCACCTATGATTGAAATCTCCTCTTTTATCCTTTGTAGAACATACTCCTATTTTATAAGAGATATAGTGGGATGGTGAATAAGTTCACCTTGATTCCAGATTAGGAGGGTATCCTTCTATTTAGTTACTTTGAATGCTTTTTTAGGTGGCTTTTGAATTGAGGAGAGAGAGTCTCAAAACTCTTGTACACCAAGTTCATTGAGTTGAGCTGTGGTTTATTGATTCATTTCTTACACAACTAACCCTTCCTCTAAGACTGCTTCTTGGACTACCTCTACCAGCACCTCCTCTTTCTTATTTGTTCCTTTTTGAACTAATTTCCATGAAGGTAATGTGAAAGACTTGGTCACCTTCTATTTTTACTGAATGGGTGTGGGAGAGGGTGGTTTCACAAGAGAGGGTCTGAAATAATTAGGGTCATAGGAGAGGATTCAAGATGGGATATCTTCATGCTCGTAAGTGAGAATGGGCATATGGGTAGGAGAGGGAAAAATTATTGGCTCAAGCTTGACATACTCTTTCTCCCATTGGTCAAACACCTTTTCAATGGATAACAACCACCATTTTATTTCTTGCTTCTCAACATGTGGGTAGTTAGCTTCTTTAGTTAACGACCATATATTCCAGAATTATTTAAAAAGACCTTTATCCCCTCCATGGCATTAATATAGAATTCTTGTCCAAGTTTGACCCTCTCATTGTTCTTCATGATTTTTAATCCTTAGTCTAATATTGCCTCTCTAAGTTTTGACAATGATTGACTTTGGCAAGGTTGACTAGGGGGTTGATCAGGGACTCTTGAAGGTCAAACCTGAGGCTCTTAAATGGGAGAGGGCACATAAGGATAGTTAAAAAGAGCCTAATTCTCTTCATAATATATTAACATACTCTTTACATTTTGTACAATGCTTCTTATCATTGTTATGTCCTCATTCTTATAAGATGGCCATTGTTCAATTTTATAAACTGACCATCTACTCTTCAATAACTGAAGATCACTCCTTGATTTTTGTAGAGCATGGATATGGATAACTGGAAAAAAACTCCAAACATTTACTAATCTCCCTTATCAACTCAATATAAACTACTAATTCTTGTTTAACCCCTAATAAGGTTGTAATAGGGTAACCCTGGTCTTGATAAGGGGAAGTAGAGGACTTATTTGAACATAAATGAGGTTGATCTTAATCATATGTAGGGGTAGAATAAGGATAAAGGCCATGGTAGGGATGATAGGCTACTTGAGAGACACTTTAGGGGAACACATAAACATTATTTGCCTAATAAGTGTGATTTTAAGGTAGAAGATAAGCATATTGACCGAAACATGACTAATTATACATACTAGATTACAATTATTAGGTACTTAGTTACACTACTTAACTAGATAATAGATGCTCAAAGTCACCATTGATGTTTGAAGAATGCCTCTATAGGTTGATATGTAGAAGGATAACACTAAAAATCCTTCCACTATTTTAGACCTTAGTCCTACTAGGCATGCAAAAAACTATTATGACATTAATGTGTACCCTTGGATATGGTTTTTATGCTCTCTCCCATTAAGTCAAAATATTGGGATAACCCTAGGCTATGGGTAACCTATGTTGGGGTTGAACCTTTGGAGTAGGCTAGATTCCACTTTGATGCTCACCTAAAACTAAAGCTAAACTAAAAATTCACAAGAAAAATAAGGTAGAAATAGAAAAGGGATCCTAATAAATTTAACCAGGTGATGCATCAAAATTAAATGAATACTAATATATTATTGAACCCACACTAGATCAAACATAAGGCAACTATGGCTTACATGATCTCAAGATCAAGTTAACATACTAGAAGACATTCAGGTAGAACACTAATCGAGACTTGCAAGAGTTTGAAAATACTTTAAAGAGGCAAGTATAAGGCTAATGGACTAGGAAGAATCTCCTTCATGAATCCACCAAGAAAAAGCATACTAAATCACTAATCAAAGACAATAGATAGGCAAAGAAATTAACTCATTACATTAAGAGGTAGTTCTTATAATATTTTGATAGGGTATAGCCTAGTCAAATGAACACACTTTTGTAAACATCTCAATAAGAATCCATCTCATAGAAAGATGAAAAAGTATGAAAAAATAAGAATCCTTATAAAGGACAAGAGAATGGGATAATACATGATAATGGGAAAAGAGAGAAGAGGGAGCATGTTTTGAGAATAATTAATGATCCACCAGCTTTCAAGGGAACACTCCACCATGCTTTGGTCTAATCAAGATGTAATCTATCATGAACAAGATAGTATTTATTTTTTGTAATATCCTCTGAGTAATATAGTAGAAGATAAGAATTTTGCCAAAGATTTTGAGTCATGATCCTATTTATGAAAGGGAACCTTTATGCTCTCTCAAAATATATTAAATTATTAGGTTGATTATCCATCCACCAAATCTCTATCCCTAATCTTCATGCCATCTTCTACTTGACTACTTATATATAAGGACAAAATCCTCATATCTATGAACTTGATTGATCCATGCTATATCTAATTTTAATGATGGATTTTTGAGAGATTATGACTATGTTGAAGGATGAGAACTTCTATATTTATTTCATAACCCAATCCTACTTTGAAACCCAAACTTGAATAAACTATATACAAAAACTAATTTAAGATTATTGGTTTTCTTATAGTCCATATATATGGAACTCTTCTTGATGCTTGGTCCCTTTTACAACAATTTACCACCCTTTGGGCCTATATTAAGTCTAAAAAACCTATTTTACCTCTATATATCTCTATGGGCAATGCTTAATCCTTATTATTTATCCCAGTTCAACTTGGGTCAAGCTTTAACTTGGTTCCATGTATTTTATGCTAGCTTGGGTTTATGCATTTGCTTTGCCTAAGTCAAAATACTCCATCAACCTTAGCCAAAAATGTCCTAGCTCGATCTTTTGTTCATTGGTTCTCAAAAATGACTTAGATCATTAAATCTTTGACTCACCTCATGTCATTGATATCAATCTATAATATCAAGTATTAACCATTGATCTTACCCCTTGATTTGCCAATTTTGTCTAAGCTTATGCCACATATCAAATGTGTGTTAATCCTTAGGATCCTCTGTCAATCTACTAGCTTCACATGCCTATGCCACATGATAGATCCTCAACTTATTAAATCCTTGAATCTACTCACATGTCATTGATCCACCTTTGTATGCTCAAATGCACTCTATTAGATATCCCTAAAACCACTAACCTTCCATTTTACACTCTCCATTAGATATCATAGGTTATTGATATCTAGACACTTGTCAAGTTTACATTTAGTTAGGGACCCTTTGATAGTTTTTCTATTCCAAAGGCTATTTCATAAGGTCCAAATTTGATGTCTTCATGATTGTCCTTGGATTTTAAAATCTAGTTGTCTACTTGTAGGGGCCAAAACTTGATGTCCATGCATCATCATGGGATATTTAAATTCCAATGGCTATTTGATATGGCTTGAATTTGACATTTGTGTACTCATTAATTTACATATGTCAGAATGACAATGATGTTTTTGTGACAATCAATATTTGGACTCCAATAGATGTGTATTGAGCTTTAATTTGATTTTTGTGTACCTATCACCATTCTGATAGATCAACTTTGCTGAAATAATTTGTCTCAAATATTTCATCTTTGAGCTTTGTCTCAGATAATTTATCCAAAACAAATTGGTCTTTAGGGAAATTATTGTAGAACAATTTTCTTGAAAGAAATCATCTCTTAACTAAATTTTGGAAACAATTTTCCCAAAAGAATTCATTCTTATGTACCTTTTGTTAAAATTTTTGACAAGGACACTTGCCCTATAGAATTGCCTCTTAGGCTTTTTGAAATGGCCCTTTACCCCTCAGATTACCCTTTAGGCTTTCTGAAAGTGCCCTTCAGAGCTTTTTGAAAGCATCCTTCAAATTTTTGTCTCTAGGATTTTCATTAAAGAAACAACCCTTTGCATTTTTGTCTTAGGACACTTTACTATTAAAAGTGACCCTTCATAATTTATATTTGATTCACTTTCTCAATAAAAGACCCTTCGGTAAAAGTGTTTGGGACACTTCACTATAGAAAAATTACCCTTAAGAAAAAAGTGTATCAAATCACTTTCTTATAGAATTACCCTTCAATAAAATTGTTTAGGATTTTTCTAAGAAAATACCTTTCGAGAGTTTTGTTTCAAACATTTTGTTTGAAATAATTCCTGATACTTAGCTAAAAAATCCAAAATAAATATCTTGAAAGAATTCCAGTACTTAGCCAAATAAAGTGGAACAATTTATCTAAGGAAATTGTGCCTTGTACTTTTGATGTAGGATTTATGTGGAATAATTTCTCTAAAGGAATTATGAATGATCTAACACAACCAAAAGTGGAAATATTTCTTAAGTATAAACTTAGTATTTTTTGACCTCTTTTTGTAACTATTCAACACCATAAAAACCTACTTGGATCATCTCCATTTTGAACTACTAGACTCATTTCTAAGCCTTTGATCCACTGCTTCATTAAACCATGTAAGAGCTTTATATGTGGGACAAAAATGGCCAACATGTATCCTATCATATATAATAATAACTTCCCATAGATTCATCCCTAATCATCTTACATCATAACAACTATCAATTTGGCCTATGGACCTATTAAGTGGGGCATTAGACACTTGAATTAATCTTGAAAGAGTTAAAAGGCTAGTCAAAATCAATTAACAAACTAAACTAGATTAAATGCCTAGTTGAATTATCCATTTGAAATTAATAAATATCTTGAAAATGGAAATTCCAAAATTCAAAATATCCTATCTTTTCATCATTGCCTTTATGAGTTATCAATCTCTTTGAAAATATCCTAAAATATCTAATTTTGAGAACCATCCCTAGTAATTGCAAATCATAATTACATGACAACTATTAACTCAACTGGAGTTAGTTTTAATTCACCTAGGTTTAGTTTGAACCCATTCCAAACCTAAACTCAACCTTGAATCACCTTGGGTGACAGTTAATTCCCAAGGATATAAATACAATGTCATGACTATTCATTTATAAGCTCTCATTACCCAAATTTATAATGCTAATTTGGAGAGAGACAAATCTATTTTGCTACAAATTTATTATGCATAAATGACTTCAAAGCTTGGATATTTTAGAGTTATTATATAGGATTTGAACCTGTAGAGTCATACCAATAGTGTTATAATTACAAAATATTAAGCCAAGAAACATCACAAGCCAAAGCACTAAGGAGAGAAGTATCCAAACAAGTTTCATTTCCAAAAACTTCTTGATGAACAAGTCAAACAAGCCATTCAAGAAAACCATTTGGAGCTCCCAAGGAAGGTAAAATAGTTATCATATTTTATGTTTTTGTCATGTTTTCATTTAGTTTTTGTTACTAAGCTCTTCCTATAATCTAGGCAAGGAGTGTAAGTGTTAGTGTGTTTATTTTAATTTTATTTGATTGAACTAACTCTATACTAACCTCCATTATTAGATTCCTATGATCACATAATGGCACACCTAGTAGGGCTCACAACCTAAAAAGTTGATCTTAAAGACTTTTAAATCATTTTACTAATGATTTTCATGTAAAAATTTGAGCTTCCTACCTAAAATAGGTTAAAATTGGAGGTTAAGTGACATTTTTTATATCAATCATGAATTTTCCCTATGTATTCATGGTTTTTCTCTCTAGAGTCATGATATTATGGCAATATTAAAACTCACACAATCATGATTTTGTCTCTATTTATAAAATTTTGCATCTAACTATTAAAGTTTATTTAATTTTTATGTTTTTAGGGAATTTTTGTGATTTTTTAATATCATAACTTTGATAGTCATGATATCACAATACCACAACTTTACAAGTCACGATATCACCAAGCAATCAATGATATTGCATCCTAACTGCTAATAGTTATTATGAATTTTTGGGTTAATTTAAAATATTTTGACTCTTAAAGTAGAGATATTTCCTTGTTATTAGTTATTTTTTATCTAGAGTAGCAATATTAGATTTTATGATTTATTTTACTATAAGTTGTAGTATTGTGCTAATAATTGCATTTTTATAGAATTATGGTTTTGCTCTTTGTTTTGTAGTTTTGAATGATGTAAACCTGAGAGCAAGATTTTGGAAGTGATTTATTAATTTATGAAGTTATTCTAAGCATGAGGACCCTCAAATATGTTTATTTTATCCCAAAGGCCATAAGGATATATTTCAAGCACTTCCAAACTTGCAATTTTCATTGTTCAGTTGGTGTTTTAATAATATTTTTATTTAAATCATTTTTTATTTATAAATTTTTTTAATAAATAAATTTCAAGGAGGCCAAATTTCATATCAAAATTCATTTTTGTGATTAAAATTAACTCTCGCGCTAGATTATTAGAGTTTCATTTTTCTATTGAAGTTGTTTAGGGAACTCAAGTGACCAAAAATGCTCATTCATTACCTCAATAATTTTAGTCCAAAAGTGTTAAAATAACATCATTAGTGCCCTCCCCAAAATAATTTTAGTTTGGATGATCCCAAAATTACTACCAATTATTTTCTCTTGTCTTTTGTTTTCATGTATTTTGGCTTGTGAGCAATAGTTCATCACCTCCTAATGGGTTCTCAAGGGAAGTGTTGACCCATTAATTCATCTCCTGACATCATTTTAACCCCACTTCATGATGGGGTATAAAAATTGAGGTCAAATTACTAATATTATTGTTTTTGAAATTAAACAAGTTCCATTAGTAAGATATTACCTTAGACTGTAGGAGCTACTTAGACATCACACTACATTGAGCAAGTGATAGATGTAGTGGTTTTGAAAATGACAAAAAAAATTCATAACAAACTAATTAATTTGAAACCAAATAATGTTAGCACAAATTGTGTTATCAACACTTGGTACCACCTATAAATTCATAAAATTTGATAGATTAGAATAACCCACTTGTTAAAGACATATTAGTGATGTAGGATTAGTAGTCTGAAGTTTCATGCTGTAGTATAAAATATTGGGAGAAGAGGGGGCCTAAAATCCCTACTTTTCATGAACTTATATTTTTGGATTAACAATTAAAATCCTCCCAAAAGCAAGTATATTGATGGACTTAAATGGTATTATGCAACCTTGTCAGTTTTAGGATTTAAGATGTTACACTTAGGTGTTTATGTCATTTTATCCTTTATTGCATGGTTTTTGAGCCTAAACTATTGGTTTATTATACCACATAAAAAATTAGTGTTGTGTATGGATCATTCCATTATTTTAGGATGACTTATGTCATCCATTTGACACCATACATTTGCCTTACTCTTTTGACAAATCTTTGTGTGTGTGTCACTTGACTAGAAAGGGTAACGTTATGATGCCCAATTTATTTTGAGTCTTATGCCTTAGAGTTTTGAAACAAACCATTGGTCATATATTTATAGTGTGATAACATTATTACACTACTCAAATTATTTCATAGATTTATTTTACCTTGTGTCTAAATTCCCAATTCAAAACCAATCCAGTGTGCCTTTTGGATCTTTACCTAGTGCCATTATACCATTTGTATTTGTATAGATTATTATTTATTTAAAGAAGACTAGTTTTCCTAAGTTGAGTTTTTAGTTAACCTTGAGAAGTTCAAATTCAAACATTGATTGATTTTTTCCTAAGTCTTATGTAGTTTTGGCTTAAACATTGATCTTTCTCTTTTGGGTTGTGGAACTTAAGTTAATTCTTTACCCAATTTGAAAACTATTGTTTATGCCTTGATTTGGGAGAAATAGCCTATCTTCCATATTCCTTTTGTTTCATGCCTTATATAAATTGATGAATATCATATGTTTAAATTTGAATACCTAGTTCATGCCAAAGTGTTTCAAATTTTTTAGATAAACTCTCATTCATTGTTTTGTTCAAAACTCTATCTTTTGTGACTTTACCAAAAGACCTATAATATGCCTATTTTGAGCCTAGATTATGTGACCTCTCCGAAAGACCCAAATTTTTTTTCTTTAGATTAGATTTGTTTGAAACACTTTGTACCTAGAGTTTGGCATTTCAATTTTATTTCATCCACTTGAACATTTTTTTAATACATTTGATGTTAGACTATTTTAGACCAATTTTATCATAGACCATTTTGGAGATACAACTCCACTTTTTGCCCAAGTTAGACTATGTTTGGACCATTTGTCCTTTGGATCTTATTTTTTAGAGTTTTTAGAACTCTAGGACTCTTTTTGAAACATTCCTCATTCATTTAGATAAGTATTATTAAAATCATAGTCAATCCATGTATAATTCAATTAATGACAATGTGGTTGCACAAATTGACTTTGATCAAGACCCCTATGGTGAAGAGGTGATTTATGAGATGGATCCTTATCCTCTTTACAATACTCATTCAAGAGAACAAAATCAAGATCCTTAAGAGTAGTATGAAATGATACCTTTTTGGGCCAATTTATGTACCAAGTTTTCCCTTTCATACCTCATGGTATCTAATCCCTCACCTATACCATTAGACCTCCTTCAGATTGTGTGATTAACCATGCTTCACAACATCCAAGGATTACCATTCTAGGACCTCATCCTTTGGTTCAAGATAGCAACCAATCTTTGTGACACCCTACCATTACCATTAAAATACATCAACCTCTAGATCATGACAAAAAATAAGCTTCTCAATTCCCTATCATTACCATTTAAGGCCCCTCCAAGTATAGTAGTTCATTATCCCAACAAAGTTATGTAAATAAAACTAGATAGGTCATAGTTACCATCCTAGGTTGGCAACCAACCTTTGTTAATCCTATCATAGATAAGCCTATCATTATTTAGCTATCAGTCATTATTCATCCCTTTCCAACCATCGCCCACTTTATAAAACCCATGTCAATCATATAGTCCCAACTAATCCAATCAATACCTCTCCAATAGAGCTAATCATTCAAATACGAAGATGTGTTAAAAATGGTATTTTACAACTACATGTAAATCAAGGCCAAGAAAACCAATCAATCTATGATGTTTTTGTTAAACACCTATTTGTGACAAGTCAAACTGTGATGAATCACCTTTTGATCCTTTACCTATTGTCAAGGAGTATCACTCTGACAATATATTCTTTGTTGTCTCACTTATTAATGATTATAACTACCTTTGGGAGAATCATTATCTTGACCATTATCATATTTTTAAATATCCTCCTTTTGACAATTATGTTTTTATGGAGTTATATCTTGACCATTTTCCCCTCATTAAGGAGTCTCACTTTGACAAACCAATCTCTATGGATCTCGTTATACCATCATAGGCCATTACTTATTCAATACAAAACATTAAACAAAACATCATTGTAGCATCATCCACACTAGATGAAGAATCAACATTGAAGTTAGGTTTTATTCATGATCTTACATCAGATTTAGCATTAAGACTAGAATCAATGTTAATCTCAACATCAGATTCAAATTCTTTTGAGTTAAACTCAACATCAGAATTAGAATACATTCATGGTTATTAAAGCATTGGTTACACATGCCATGTAGATCAATTTCGATATATTTATGATCCTTATATGGTTTTTTAGGATGATTACTTTAGATTCAACATGAGCTCTCTTATTATCTTCTATGAAGATTGTGTTACCTCTTCCCATTCAATTACCATTATCAACACCCAACATAGCCATTATATTGACATTCCACCTCCCACAAGTTTCAAATGGGATCGATAAAATAACAAATTGTTGAATTGTATCCATGACAACATATCAGTTAAAGAATATTAGGGGGACTAAGACCACATTCATGCAAAAGAAGAACAATCTCCTAGTGAAATATTTTTAAAGGTGCTAGGAGGAAATCAATGTTTAAACTCAACATCCTCTAGTGAAAACTTATTTAAGGTGCTAAAAGACAATAAAATTTAAAAGTCAATGTTCCTTAGTGAAATATTTTTTATGCACTATGAGACAATCAAGACAAATTTATTGGCTAAAAACTAATTTTAGTGCCAATAATTGAGCATACTAGTTCCTCACTACTTGATGAAGACATTATCAAATATAAAATTAGTAAAAATTCCAATCTACAGTATAATCATATGGGTCAGGGGGCATGGTTGGTTGGTCAGGTATTTTTGTTGTGGCTCTACCAGTCCAGTGTTTGAGTTACCCCCCAGGCCCCATGGTACTGGTATTAGTCGTGTCTAGCCAGCGGCACCGGTTACATTAAAAAGTTTACCAGGCTTTAAAAAAATAAAAAAATCTATAGTATAATCATATGGTAGCTACTCTCAGGCTCCAATAATAAATAAATTTGATGGTCCTAATGGGATCATATTCAAAAAAATTTGGCCCCACCACAACCAAAATTATGTTGAATATGGAATCAAAAACATTATGCATGCCTAAAAATCCCAAACTTCATTTTTTGCCTACCCATTATACATTCCATTATCATCCACCTTTATATTTTCAAATCAAACGTATTAACCATTATTTATCCATATTTACCATCCTTGGTTATACTTTTCTTTGTAAAGGCTATAAAGACATTTTGTCTTGATATTTGGAGGAAACATAATCAATGACCCACAAAAATCAAAACATTCTTAGAGTCCAAATTTGTAGTAGGTTCTTAATAAAGTATCTATTCAGAAGAGGTTTGGTCTAGAAATTTACATGATTGAGTATTATAGTTGTATCATAAGTTGATCAAGATGTGCATCTTTACATCAATAGGAACATAACTATATCTTTTCTATAACATTTACCTTGCCTTTTTGTCATGCCATTTACCTTAAAATTTCCCTTATCATTGTTTCATACCCTACAATTTACCTTATCACTCAGGGGAAACCTTTTTATAATTGTAGCTAATTTTTATCCTATCATCTTCCTTGAGCCATACCATATGTCATCCCACCATACCCATCACTATTAGATCAAATCTTATTTTGACCTACCCTACCCAACCCCTTTTGATCTTGGTTCTACTGCTTCTTTAGACACATTTCACAAGTGGATTCTAATCTTATATTAAAAGTTTCATAATTTTGTGTTTTATTGGTAGTTTATGAAATTAGTGTGATGGGTGATCTAGTAAGTTATATTGCATTCACAATTGACTGGTACCATTAAATATAACCACCTATGGAAAAATTAGTATCCCTCCATATGTTACTAATTATAACCACCTATGGGAAAATTAGTAAGGTACACCTATGCTATTATTTCCTAATTATAACCACCTATGGGTAAATTAGGAACACCACCTTGACCATGCATTATTACATTACTTACACATTGATATTATCATTTGTCTAAATTCATGAACTTATTGTTACCTATTTGGATCTCCCTACTTTTTGTGTTGGCTAAATTGATATCATTTAAGGTCCTAATGGGACTATGTAGGTGGCACTCAATTCACATTGAGTTTAGCTTAGTCTAAATTTTTCATATGCTCTCACCATTTTATGGGCATCCTAAGCCAATGCTCTCACTATTTTTCAAGCATCCTAAGCCAATGATCTCACCAATTTGTAATTGGTATATTATCAATCTCTAATGAGTTAATATACATCAAAATTTTGTAAACATTAGAAAATTAGCTTACCATCTCCTATATAGATATAAAGCCTCCAAATTGAAAAACATGTGTCCTATTTAAACCTATTCACTCATTCTCAATCCACCCTATTAGGGTAAATCCATTGTTAGTTCCAATCCATTCCACTTTTATTAGGTGTGTGAATTTCCCTTCGCATGTATCCCTACTAGGGGGTACCACTTGATTATCATTTCCTTGAGTCTTCACATGTAGGTTTTGACATGGTTGATGACAATATGTTTTTTATTAATTTTATTTTCAATTTTTCTATGTGTTTGTTTATTTTTTTTCCTTGACTCAGTATATAAGAATTCATTAGGTGATTCCTTTCCAATTATTCTTGAGTCTATCCATATTTATATGTCAATATTATCATCATGGTTTTTATTAAGAGTGATTTGTTTTTAATAGTTTATTTGATCTTGAGTCTATCCTTATGAATATTTTGGCTAAGTTATCATGGTGTTTTCTATCATGATGCATATTGTCATGTGCTACAACAAAAATTATCTCAATAAATCTTATAAGCAATAGATCTATAGAAAACTTATCCTTGGTAACCTTGGTAAATCCTTCCACCCTTCATGGCCAAATAAACCCCTTAACCATTTTGGCTATATAAATTCTAACAAGGATGAGTATCTCTACATTGGTATAACTAAATATTTTACATTGATCAATTCTTTTATTTTATTATTTATTTCATTTTTTATTAATTTTGGGTGATCTACATTGGCTTGATGTTTATTTAGACTATGTAGGCAACACTTAAATACAAGACATATCTCAGGTCAGCTCATACACCTTCTTTATTTCAATTATCTCTTTATTCAATTTGCACATCCATGTGTTCCTAGTTATTTGTGGCTTATTCAATCATTAGACAATCACATCTATGTTTACACCCATTCATCTATAATCTCTATGATATATTATATCTTTGAGTTATGCTTGCCAATCTTCCCTAATGGAGAAAAATAAAAAATATATTATTCAATCCAAGTCATCTTAATGATTATAACCACATATGGGAAAATCATTATTTTGACTCATCCACCCTACTAGGGCATATGTTTGTTCCCCTAATTTTAATTACCTATGGGAAAATAAGTGTTTCAAATTTTGCTACTAATTATAACCACCTTTGGTAAAATTAGTACTCTTTTTAAATCAATGCATGCACATATTATCTTGATTGGATTAATCTCACCCATGGGCTAATTTAATTTTTATTCTTTATTCCTTTTTAGGGACCATCCATCAATCATATGTGTCAGCCATTCCCTTAAGCGAGCATCATTATAGGCTTTCCAAACATTGTTTGGAGATTCTTCTTTAATTATTATATTCTTTTATTCTTAATGGAATTTTGAATTATTTTAAAATATTTTACCCTTCTTATATATTTTAAATTCCTTCTCAAACAAGGGAAAACTATATACACCTAAAACTGGACACAACTAGCTACCAACCGGACCTCAGACTGATTCCTACCAACTATTACAAATTAAGCCTAGGAATCATCAAATATTCCAAATTTGCTTGTGCATAATTCATAAAATCTCAAAATCATGTTGAGATATCCTAATTGGGTTATCCTACCATATATAATAATAACATCTCACAGATTCATCCCTACTCACCTTGCATCATAAAAACTATCAATTTGGCCTAAAACTTATTAAGTGGGGCACTTGTACACTTGAATAAATCTTGAAAGAGATAAAAGGTTAATCAAAATGAATTAAAAATATAAACTAGATTAAATTCCTAGTTGAATTATCCATTTGAAATTAGTGAATATCATTAAAAAAAAAAAATTCTAAAATTCTAAATATCTTAGCCTTTCATCATTACATTTATGTTATGTCAAGCTCCTTGAAAATATCCTCAAATATCTAATCTTGAGAGACATTCCTAGTAATTACAAATCATAATTGCATGACAACTATTAACTCAATTAGATTTTGTTTTAACTCACCTAGGTTTAGTTTGAACCCATTCCAATCCTAAACTCAGCCTTGACTCACCTTGGGTGAGAGTTAATTATTAAGACTAGAAATACAAGGCCATGCAATTTTATTCTAATCTCTCATAATCCAAAGTTATAATGCTAATTTAGAAAGAGATAAATATATTTTAGTACAAATTTATGATGCAAAAATGACTTTAAAGATTGAATATTATAGAGTTTTAGATTATGGTAAAAGCAGGTTTTAAAGGGGCCTCGAAACCCTATTACAGAATAAAGAAAGATAAATCGTTAACAAGCACCAGGAAAGACATTCCTAAAACCTACTAAAAGTAGCAACATCCTAAGGTAATTCAGAGATTACCTCTATATTCATTATACATTCAGCCCCCTAATTTCCAAATAATTATTGATAACTATTTTTTAGGGGTAAAATCCAGAATTGTTGCCTGCCTTCCATTGAATATTATAGAGTTATTATGCAATATTTTCTCCAAAAAGAATCATACGAATAGTGTTATAATGACAAAATATTAATACAAGAAACATCACAATCCAAGGTGCCAAGGAGAGAAGGAGCCAAACAATACTCACTGCCAAAGACTTCTTGATGCACAAGTTGAGCAAGCCATTCAATAAAATTATTTGGAGCTCAAAAGGAAGGTAAAAGAGTTAATGTATTTTATGTTTTTGTTATGATTTCATTTAGTTTTTGTTACTAATATATCCCTAGTATCTAGGCTAGGAGTGTAAGTGTTATTTTCTTTATTTGAGTTTTATTTTCTTGAAATAACACTATACTAAATTCACTTCTTGGATTCCTATGATCACAAGTAGAAGTGGCATAGAGCCAAATAACAATGGAATATTCAAATGCCCTCAAAATAGAAAAAACATAGAAATACAATCAAGTCTAAACTAGAAAAGCTAGAAATGAAACCATGCATGAATATTTGATACAAATATATGTAGGAGTGAATATATACATATGCTAAATATAAATTAGTAATAGTTGGGAAAAAAATATGAGCAAGAGTATCATGATCAATTATCAAGATATAACAATGTTGAAATTGGGATGTAGAGTATATAAGGATAGAACTTGGTAATCAAAACTATGTATAAGGTGTCCCCAAATGGGAAAATGTGTCAAGTGAAGACCCATGTATTATTGTTTATGTCCCTAATGGGTAGATAATGTCAAGTCTAGATCAATGTAGTGGACCTAAGTCATGTTTCAATCTACAAGGACTTGAAAAGAACAAGTGAAGCATGAATACATGAAAAAACCGACTATACCAGGATAGATAACATATGTAGTGTCTAAAAAATAGGAGAAATGTAAACATAGAAATGACTACAATCTATAATTTTGTTTTTTCTAATTAATATTTGAATGTTTTTTGGTTTTTGACATGTTAAATTATTTTTTGTATTTTTTAGATATAAGCTATGTACAATAAGTATAAAGAAGAAATTATTTAGTTTTTATATGTAAAATATCCTTAGATGCATGATGTTAAATGGATTTTGTATTGCCTTTCGATCAAGTGAAGATAGATGTTATAATTTTGGGCTAAGTTTTTTTGTGATTATGTATGGTCAAAGGTAATTTGGTTTAAAATTTCTTTTGTTCTCTTCCTTGGCATTGACATTTCTAAGATTTTATTTTTAAACCAAATCATTGACTTGAAATTCCTTGTTGTTGACATGGTTATTATAGGTCTACTATATTCACTTATGGTATGACTTGAGATGCTTATCAACTTGAATGTGCATGTGATACAACTATTTTAATTCATAGATACATCTCTCTATATACTAATCATCTATGATGAGCCACTTTAAGGAGACCCATAATGAATGAATTTATAACTCTAGTGGGATAATTAATTCTATGCCATATACTAGTGAATAAGAAGTATCTCATGTCGATGTGTGTATATTGGTGTGGTAAGACCATAATGCATAGATGAGATGATGGTGCTAATCATTACCAAATTTGATAAATATTTTGTTGAGAATAATGTTGATTGTCTTGTTTATTTATTTTACTTGACCATTTCCCTATGAGTAGTACAAAGTAGAGAATGTGTGTCAGATTTTGAAATTGGTGAAAAAATTCTTCACTATTTTGTTCTTGAAATAGGTTCTATTGTCTGTGATTATTGCCACTCAAATTCCAAAGTGGGAAATAATATTGGTCATGAAGAAATGGCATATATCTTTTCCCTTTGTGGATTGTAATTGGATGTCTTCCACTCATTTTGTAAAATATTCTATAGTTGTGATAGTGAATTTGTGACCCCCTATGTATTCTATGTTTATCTTAGTGATAAGATCAAAACCCCATAACATGAATGGCTAAGGGAATTTGATAATCTATAGTTGTTATGAAAGTACATGGTGTATCTTTCCATGGTGTTGATATTTATTTCATAACTTGGCATATTCCTATCATTCTTATTCCATGGTTGGCCAATAATAACCTTGTTTTAGTAACTTGTGTGACATTTATTTACTACTAAAATGACCACCACATTCACTATCATTCACCTATTTGATATCCAACTTAGCTTCCTCAACTATCAAACATCAGATTAAGTGTCTCTCAAAATATATTTTTAATAAGTCCCTCCCAATAATGACATATCAGAGGGAGTTTCATAGTAGTTTATGCTTTTTATTTCTTATGAAATTATCAGGTGTAATAGATTTATGTAAGAAGTTGTATATTTAAGATAACCATTCAGATGGTATTGTGATGCAAGTTGTAACTAGAACTATTAGATAAATGAGGTCTATATTTAAAACTAATAGAGATTGCAATTGTTTAATAGTGAAAATATCTTGATGTTCCTCTATGTCAATAGGGATCAATGGTGTGACACCGGCCATTGCATTGACATGATGATTATCTTTACATGGGATGTGTTTCGATAGAGAAGTTATCAAACTAAGCCTATAGACATTGAATCATATTCTTATAGGGAATGAAGCATTATTATTTAGTTTGGTAGACATTTATAACTTGATTTACAATTAATTATGAGTCTCCATAAACTTTAATTGATTGGATCTCAAGAGCCTACTTGAAGACCTAAAATAAGAGCTTCATATTCTATGATGTTATTGGTAAATGAAAAACTAAGTCAATAAGTGAGGGGTACTTTTTGCCTAAGTGGATTGATGAAAAAAATTCTAGCAATGGCACCAAACACATATCTAGAATAATCAAATAACATTATTCATGTATAAAAATAGGTATTATATGCTATGAAGTCATCTCTTAAATCATCGTTAATAGGATTTATATCTAATAATGAAGTTGATGCCAATTGATATGTAATTATCTAGCCTTTTATTATTTTTTTAAAAATGATATTGAGGTGAAATTATATGGGAAACATAACCCATTTATAAATATGTCTTGAAAGATGTTGTTTTGACAGGAGGAAATTTACAGGATTGACTTTTATAATGACTTGTGTCTCATTTTTATCATATAGTGTAAGAGATTCTAAGTAGCAAATAAAAGTGCCAAATAAAGTTATTTGATTACTAGATAATTTATTTCATAATAAACAAGTGTATGACTAATGTAGTAAATAGCCCAGTATTTATGTTGATCATCGTGTGTGTTAGGAGTCTACCAAGTGCATGATCTATCAATGAGTGGTAAATTAAAAGTAGATTATTAGGTACTAGTGGGACTAAAAAAGGTGGGTTTAGAAATCACTATTTAAGTATATAAATTATTTCTTGACATGTAATGTCCCATTCAAAATTTAGATCCTTATTAAGTAATCTAGTGAATGATTGTGTCTTATTATCTGTGAGTTGTACTACAAAGCAACGTATTACTTGAAATTTTCCTTAGAGGGAAAAAAGTTGCTTTAAATTAGTAGGATGAGGCATATCCATGATTGATTTTAATATATTTGTGTCAACCTCAATGCAATATTATGATATTATGAATCTAAAGAGTGTACTTGATGAAACCCCAAATATGATTTTTTTTGGATTGAGTCATACATTGTAATTTTTGAGCCTCTCAAAAATTTGTCACAAATCTATTGCATAATGTTGTCAATCTTTATTTTATAAAAAAATCATCACCATAATATTTGAATATATTATGAATGATATCATGAAATATATGCACCATTGTTTGTTTTTATGTTGCACCTATGTTTTTTAATCCAATTGGCATGACTATATAGTAGAAAGTGACCCATGGTGTGGTAAAAAATTATTTTCTTGGTCTTCTTCAATGATCTTAATTTGATTGTATTTTATTTATCACACCCCCCCTTATAAGAGGGGACCCATTTTGATTTTTATAAGGTTTGTTCATCATAGGGTTATGCATGTGTGTTTGGCAAGTTTTATTATCTATGAAAATTTTCACTTTTTAGCACTAAACCACTTCTGTTGAATTTTTTTTTTGTAACCCATTTCTAATGAAAGGATTTATTTGAACTAATATATTAATGTAAATTTTGTGATTTTTTTATGTATGACAATTATTTGGATTCAATTATTTGTATTTATTTATTGAATTTTATTGTTTGGGCTCACTTATTCAAGGTTATCGACATTTTTGGTCTTTGACGATTTGGCCTTTAGTAAATTTTTGATCGGCAACTTTTGTCAAAATTTTTTATTTTGGATCTATTTGATTGGAAAATTTATCTTTGAAAAATTTATTTTGGGAAAATTTTGGGTCTCTTGGAACATTTTAGTCTTCAGGAGCTTTCTCTTTAGTAGCTTTCATTTAAAGTCTTTCGGTCAAGAACTATCTCTACAACAACTTCCTATGACAAAAATTCCTAAATGGAAATATCCACATAGAACATTTAGGTCTTTGGAGACTTTTTTTTATAACTCTTAGCTCACCAAATAAAATGATTTAGATTGAATTTAGATGTTTACTCCTAACTAAACCATATAATGACAAGTGTTAAAAATAATAACACCGTGGCACCCCCTGAACGAGTAAGCATCCTATGTTGCATGCCCACTAGCCTAAGGTTGTCAAGTTTAAATTTATTTAAGGGGAAAATCTTATAAATGTTGGTGATTAATGATGCAAAAACTAAACATGAATTCTAGAAGGCTATAATATTGAGTTGCTAACCAAATACACATCCATTGATTGTCATTGATCTTGAGCATATATTGCCTTGTATGAACTCAAATCCATAACTAAGTTCAAAAAAACTAGAATTTATGTAACAAGAGTGCCAAATCACCATTGATATAATCTCAAATTCTACCAACATTGAGAATTAACTATATCATCTTCATCTAAATCATATATGGGAGCCCAAACACCATATAGATTCAATAGAATATATGGATACGTTTGTTGATGAAATAGTGTTTAAGAGTCTCTACACCAATTACTCGAATTTATGAGAGGTCATAGATAGTGTCACTCAGTTCACTTACAAGGTAGACATATCCATAGAAGAAAAATAAGATGCAATTAACTTACCACCCTTAAAATGCTAAACACTCCATTATGCATATACTAAGCCTAAATTCATGCTATGCATTGACTTATTATGAGACTTATTCTTCCAAGGGAGGATTGTAGATGATAGTTTATTACACTTTGTCAAAAACATCACAACCATCACATACATATTAGGTGATGCATTTTAGAGGTATTTATGTTTACCCATTATACATGCTACCTTTCATTTTAATAGTGTGGATAGTAAGAGGAAGGACAATAACATAGAATAAGCAATGAAGAAATGACTTCTCTCAGGAGAGACCTTCACACTCAAAGAAACACCAAGAACCCTATGACCATTACTAGGTTCTAGATGGGAATACACATTGGTATGAGATTGATGAGCCATTATTTTGGCCAAACAAGCACATAATTTCTTCATTTGGATTTGGTACCATTGTTATATCTATTCATCACCTCAAAACACACATTTGGACTAGGGAAGATTATTAGTGCCCACCCACAAGGTTTGATGTTATACAAGGAAAGGAGGCCAAAAGGAGAAATTTTTTACATAATGTCAAATCTTTTTGATGTAGTGATGGGGACTATCTAAAGACATATGATGATTTATGTGATCCAAACCTTGAATACATCAATAATATAATTTGTGACATTTACTCATTTTTTCACACACACACACACACACACACACACACACACACACACACACACACACACACACACACACACACACACACACACACACACACACACACACACACACACAAGGAACATCTCTAGGATTATCAAGGATTTGTATCCTCAACTCTAGATGGAAATTCATGGTGAACCTCTATCCAGGATATCTAAGAACATTGCCAATATGCTCATGATTTTGGGTGATTATTGGTTATACCCAAACTATACTATTATCATGGTCATTGGACATAAGGTTGATGCTTTTCATCTCTTCAAATATGTCCCAGACAAAGTGACTTGACTATAAATTGCCTATCAATTGTAGAAAAAGATAGATAAAGACCTAAAAAAGAGTAAAAAGAGAACCTTCCATAGCTCCCATATCATAATTTAGAGGATGTAATATACATAACACATACACTTTAGACTGGATGGTGGAGCTAGGAAGACCTATGTCTTAGCTACTCTACCCTATAGGGATTGGGACCCCCATGAGAGAGTAAAATGATGAGTTTACAACCTAGATATTCTTTATAAGTGTGAGCCTTTTGATCATAATTTTTTATTTATCAATATAAAATATGATGCAAAAGTTAATGAAATGACTAAGACTGATGGTATGAATGAGGAATTGCTTAAATTAATCCAAGTTGATCCATCCCCCACACTAGGAAAAGAAAAATTTAGGATCCCAACACTAGGTAGATAGACATCTTAAATTTTTTGGAATAATGGACCCTTCCAATAGCCACAAGATCAGAGCTAGGACCCTTAAAATCCACCCATTATGATGAAAAATCCACATCAAGAGTAAGGGCAAGTGGAGGGGAAACATCAGCTAATTTAGTACAATTGGAAGAACATAATCCTCAAGTTCATATTTCTACTATTGAACTAAAGAAGGTAAAATAATAATAAATAGGATAACTAATGTATGAAAAGGACAAAAGTAGTGGGAGAGAAGAGGAGATTATCTACCTAGAGTCCTTTGATGAATAAGACAACATCTATTATGGTAACTCCAACAACCACAACATCTAGCATGACTCTTCCTCTTCCTACCTGACAAGTTGCTACTCCTCAAGTAGATAAGACAATAATTTGTTATAATATAAAATCTAAGATAGGAAGGCTTGAAGCACAATCCAAAAATAGGCTAAGTGAGTAATCACAAACTTTAATTGAAGGTCAGTTTATCCATGAGGTGGATGAAAAATATGTATACACATAATATTTTCAAAGTTTTATTAATTACTGACGCTTTATATCTTGTAGGAACCTATCAAGTCTCAATCTCTCTATGTGTATGGCTTAAGGGGTACATCAAGAAAGGGATGGGTATACCATTGGTGCTTCATAATATTTTTGTCCCTTTTTCCATTTTCCATATACACACTCATCTACTAAAACCATTTACCCTAAGATTATTATTCTTGGCCTTACCCATTATAATATTTTTCCATTTTTTATCCTCATTTTCTTGCCTTAATTCTATTTTAGATAGTCAAGTATACTAGGTCAACTAGGTTGACCCTATACATTCTAGGGCTATTTTTCACTCTTTGAGTTTGTTATCCCTTCAACCAACTTAGTTTAGACCTAGTGAATTGTCCTCGAAAACATACAGGGTTGATTGGGTTAACCCTCTATATCTAATATTTACAAGAGGATTTAGGGAAATATATACAAGCTAATTTCCAACCATTTGTAAGAAGAGATGTAAATTAGAATAAGTACCAATGACCATCTACTTCTTAACCATTCTACTTGAGGAATAAAGCTTAGGATTCCATACATTATTTGGAATTATAGATCTTGTCTTTTGGAGAAGTATTTTAGATGCAAATATAGGTTGTATAGCCTGGATCTGATTTGTCTTTTTTATCCTTACATACCACAACAATCTCTTGTGAAGCACCTTAGCCAAGGTAGAGATTGAGGCTTGACGAGTTCATCTTCAACGTAAGTATTACTAACTTTATTTCTCCTTTGTAAGAGTATATAGATAATGTAGTTGTGCTTCTTCTTCCATGTATTAGGATTTTTTATACATTGACATGAGTATATGTATTCTATGCATGTTTAGTTTAATTTGTTTTGTTTCTAACCCCCACTTTGTGCCATAAGCTTTGGTGATCACTAGATTAGACTTACTATTGTTATTAGAATAGAGTGAACATTAAACCTAAGACTCTTTTAGGGTTGTTGCATGATTATGTTAGTCTGTAGGATTTGGAAACCTTCTTAACATGGTTTATTATGACAAGTGATCCCCTAATTTGGTCTAGTAAATCCGCATATTGGTTATGCCTCTACTTAAAAAATGTATTCCCAATCAAAAGTTTAGCTATGTTATACATTCTTTGAGCTAGGATTGATTTATAGATATGATGCATTTTTTATTACATACATTCTATTGAACCCAACATGGACTAACCCTTATAGGATTTATTCATCTTATTTCATTTTATTTCATTATTTTTATCATATATTTTCCATATTGGATCAAATCTATCAACCTAGTATATAAATTTTATGTACAAGTTTTTAGGTATAGGCTACTAGATCGATCTTGATGACCCTGTATAGTTTTTAAAATTTATAGACATCTTGTCTAGACTTCTAGGTCAACCCAATTGACCCTATACATTTTCAATCATCCTTCTAAGCATATTAAGTTGACCTAGTTGACCCTGTAGATTTTAGGTACTCAGCAACAAGTTTCTATAAAGCTTGATCGACCCAATCGACCTAGTTAGTAGAATTTGAAATCATATACCAAAGTTCTTGAACATCAATATTCATTCTATGCATCTCTGATCCACCAAGGTTTTTGTATATCTATCTATATTTTTCTTTGCTATCATTCCTTTCATTGTTTGTAGTTTTCAAAATTGCCTTTTCATAGTCAACTAGATCAACCCTTTGACCTAGTTCTATGGTCTATGTGTTATCTGGATAACTAGGTCAACTTTGTTGACCCTATTCATTTTTAGACCTTGATTTTATAGTGCGTGTTTGACCCTATCAACCTTTTTCTATATTTTATGCATACACTATTGACTATATCAACATTGTACCTTGTTTCAAAGTTAGAATTAACCTTACATGCTAGTAATTAGTTCATACTTTATTTTCTTGTTACTTTCATGTTTAAAATAGATCACATAACTTAATTAGGTGGTTTTCAATTAACTATTTAGTTAAATATGTTATATTTTATGCACACACAACCAAATCACAAATTCTAAACAAGAATTTTAACATTTGTCTACCCAAGGCCATCCTACTTAGATTTCATCACCAAAGGGGAAGCTGACTTAATACTCTAGTCAAGTATAAAGCATGGTTAATGGTATATTTTGTCTAAGCACCTGATACCCTTATTGTTTTAGTGTGTGAATTGAGGGGGTGGGCCCCAATACCAAGCCTGTATGATTTCCTCTATAATCCCTTTCATCCCAAACTACCTAAAGCCATCATTAGATTGCCATTCTAGTCCCTTACTTATATCCAACTTCCCATCACATTTGAAATCATATCTTTGTATTCTAATAAACATTTAGGTTGATCAATTAGTTATCTCTTTACTTTCCATGTTGATTTCTTATTCTTTTGTATTTTGTATTACAAAAACATGCATTAGCTAGTGTTGGTGAGAGGTTTTATCCTATGTCACTTAATTAGATTGGCTAGTATTGATCCAATTAACTATTTATTTTCAAATTGATTATAAATTTATCTTGTTTTAGACCAAAAACTTGTCATCATTTTTTAAATTTATTTTTCTATTATACTAGGTTGACCCAGTCGATCATGTACCTTTTTTAGCCTCTATTCACTATACTAGATCAACTCAGTCAACCCTATATAGTTTGTAAACCCTATGTTCTCTTTT
Organism: Torreya grandis; assembly: GCA_037957365.1. NCBI lineage: Eukaryota > Viridiplantae > Streptophyta > Pinopsida > Cupressales > Taxaceae > Torreya > Torreya grandis. Next base: position 138,639 of record JARHVA010005231.1, on the reverse strand, counting down.
TCTAGTTTTTGTTCACTATACTAGATTAACCCAGTTGACCCTTTATTTTTGATAGGTTGACCCAGTTGACCCTATACTATTTCTATCATTTCATGTTTCCTTGATTTCTAATCTATCTTTTTTGCCCTTCATCATGGAATTTCTATTTGATCACCATACTGAGTTGTAGTCAATAAACATGATGAATCTTACCAAGCCTCATAGGGTCTCCCATAGATAGATTAGGGATCCTCTCTTAGATTATAGTAATTTTCATATTTCCACTCACATAATTAACTATGGCACCCCTCCTAATACCTCTTTGTAATGTAATCCCCTATTCTCATTAGAAGACTAACCTGAATTAGAATATACCTCTAAAATTATCTTTATCTCTAAATTTCCTCAACATTGAGGAAATTATCCTTTCACTATTTACAAATCTTATTATTAGTGGTCAAGTTTAAGATCCTCATTCACCTACTCATACATTCTCAACTAGATTTTTGGGTACCACTTTCTTTGACTCACAACCTCTTCCTTCAATTATAACCCCTTATCATACAATGACCTCTTCTTCTCTAACTTCATCCACCTCCATGCCCAGTATACCCACTAACATGGTAGGTTCTAGATCTAGTTGGCCTCTCATAAGATCCACTATCTTTAATCCTTCCACTAGTGTATTGTTTCCTACACAAGGTAGTCATGTTATTAGTGCTTCTTATCAACCATTCACTAGTCTACCTTTTACTAAAAAAGCAAAATTTACCACTAGAGCTTCACATTCTTATAATTCCTCTAAAGCTCCTACCAACACCAATAATCGTACCCAAGCCACTAATACCACCTCTAATGCTTCTAACAATGCTAATCAAACATATCAACTATTGTTACAAAAACTCAATCAAATTAATACCTTTTAAGCTCATAACACAAATCAAATGATGATAATGCAAAACCACCTTATTCATCTTCATTCTCATCCTCAACCAACAACTTGGGGCATATATAGCCAAAATGTTTTCCATCTTCTTCTCTAATATTCTCAAGGTAATCTCATTCCTCAACCTCCTTTAGTGAATAAAACTATTAAGAGTCTCCAAAACTAACCTCTTACTACTCAAATATCTAACATTGATACTAGATCAATTGATCCCACTATTCATCTTAAACATTTGGAAACATTTTTAAGGATTGGGTCAAATTAAACACCTTTGATGCTACCAAAATCTTAGCCAAAAATCTCAAAGGTGATGCCTTGGATTGTTAAAAAAAACCTAGAACTCATTCAATTACTAGTATAGAATATTTAGTGAATGCTTTAGTTCAAGAATTCCAAACTAGTGATCTTCCTAAAAACACTTTGACCAACTTCATAAATTATAAACAACTTGAAAATTAAAATACTCGATCCTTTGTTAAAATGTGGAAAACTTTGTCAAACAAATGTGAACATAACATGGCTATTTACAATCTTTTCCATCTCTTTACCAATGCCCTTTTTTTGAAACATAAATATAGGGTCCACACTCTCTCTCACATACATTGGAGGAGGCTATTGACCAAGCTAAATGACAATATTTCCTTATGAATAAATTTAAGCCACCCTAACCTTCTATGGTTCCTAATATTTTACCTAAGAATAAAAATCACAATTTTACCAATGATGGTCTTACAAATTATTATGACACCATTCACAATGTTTAAACTGTCATCCCTACTCCTTTATCAAAACTAGCTCTTCCTCAACAGTATACAAATCCTCATTTATCTTCATCAAAAAATATTAATGTTCATAAACCTCTATCCTTAGTTGAATTTCTTAAACATCCACCTAGGCCTCTTCTATGAGATCTTGACCCTACCCATCCTAAGAAGTCTTGGTATGATCCTAACAAGTTTTATTAGTTTCATGCTAGTTAGGGTCATTATCATGAGACCTATAGACAACTTTGTAATTAAGCTATTGATTTTCTTATTGCTCCTAATTTTTATCATGATTCTATCATTCAAAAATGTCAACAATATTATGAAATTGATTTTAAAGATTATAAATCACATGATAAAACTCAAGCCTTAAATCAAGCCAATGCTAATTTAGCTATCTATAAAGACCCTCTTCCTAATCATAAACCTTTTCAAGATAATCAAGATAAATATACCCCTTCCACCAATAATGTATAGATTCTTATTAAACTAAATTTTGAAGAAAATGTGGTTATCATGACTACTATGTGAAGGGTCATTGCTTTTATCGATTCTCAACCTATCTACACTCCTTCATCTAGAACATATCATGTTATCTAGGATTATTTTCCAATTCATTTAAATGAGTTGGGGAAAGATGACTTTATTACTTTTGATGATTCAATTTCTGATTCTCCCTTGGATAATACTTCATTTTCTATTTTAACCACTCTTCCATCATCTTCTAACACTAATGACAATCAAATTTCTACTAACATTTCTTCTACCAATTCTCAAAATCCACTTGAATCAACTACTTCATCATTAGAACATGATTTTCAACCTTATTATAAATCTTATTCTTATTATCAAAATAAATTCCAATTCACTTAAGTTCCTCCTTTTGAGGCCTCCTTAATCATTATGCACCTATATATAACAACGTTATTATGGGTTATGATGAATGGGATCCCATCACGGAACTCACTAATTTTTGATCCCAAATTCCACTTATTAAGATTATAAGGACTTCTCAGCATCATATAAACCATCTTATTAAACTATTATTCAATTTTAATGTCCCTCATCCTCCCGTAGTAGGATGGGAGGTAGCCTTATCTAGATCTGAGGATAGTATATTACAATAGTCTAAAGAGATGTCTATAAATGTTGATGAAACTCTAGACACTTCTCTTTCCTTAAAATTTCCTTTAGCTTCTATGATTATAAAAGAGATTCTAATTCCTGTAGATGATTCTCCCTCATTCATTAGTGTTCAAATAGGCAATATCCAAATTAAGCATGCATTGACTGACGAGGGTTCTGACACCTATATTGCCTCTCTCAACTTCATTAAGGCCCTTAGATATTCAGAATATAATATCAATTCTACATGTAACACCTACCAAAGATATGATATAACGAAAATGCCTCCTCTAGGTTATGTGTGGCTTCCCATTACCATCCCACTTATCACCATTCATGTGAAGTCAATGATATTTAAATTTCCCTTTTCTTATAACATCTTGCTTGTTAGGCCATGGAATCATCATATGATATTTGTTGCTTCTTCTACCTACCAATGTATTAAACTCCCTCATAATGTAGCCATTTATAGGATTTAAGGTGACACTAACCCTTATAATTTTTAAAAATTTCAAGACCATGGTGTTTTGAAGATTATTACTCTTGAACCTTTGCCCAACATTCCATTCTGTGAGTTGTAGCATCTTAATTTTTCCATCAAATCAACCTAAGGTTACAATGGGAATCCCAAACCATTCAAAACATTCCTCCTAAAATATTATATTTTGATGATGATGAGCTTGATGATATTAACCTAAAGATTATAACTTATGATCTCTCACCTCATTTCATCTTAATGCTTCCTTCTTCATTGTAGCCTTTTCCTCACAAGCCTACTTGCAATGATATTCTTGTAGTCTTAACCAAGACACAACATTTTATTCAATACACTTCCTCAGATTAGAAGGTTATCCCTACTTATGTCATTAATCTTCATACCCAAGATTATGGTGATGGTTATTCCTTAGATGATCCATTCTTAGGTGGTCTTGTATAGGCCCATGATGTCAAGATTATGCATTATTGTTATTTAATTGAGTATTTTTGTGTACCTTCCTATCTTCCTTCATTTACATTTACTAATTTTAGTATTTTTCCTATTTATCATAGGGTAAAGATGGTGCCAGTACCTCCAATTTTTTAGGATCCTCATAGGAGTACACTCATGAATCATGCTATGACTAGGCCTCACCACTTTCCTAGGTTATTTGATCACCATATTTTGTTCACTCTTGAGGTTAGTGTGACCCTTCTTATACCTTTTATAGATCCCAGTCCAATTTTAGTTGAGCCCTTATTAGAACCCTTTCCCACTCCCACTATATTTGAGCTCTTATCAAAACCCATATCCACTCCCACTATATTTGAGCCCATGATTTCTCTTCCTATAGTTGATATTATTCTTAATCCTACTATTATTGAGACGAACCCTAATTCTCATCCCATTACTCCTACTAAGCCTATTTCTATTCCTCCTCCATCACCATCTTCCCTTGGTGATAGTTTTCTTCCATTGCCTAAGATGGAACCTCTACCCACTAAATGAGCCAATGAGTGTTATTTGGATTCTTTCACTCTTGTTATACCACATTTTATGAGTGATTATCTTAAGAACACTCATAATCATATCTATTTCTTCCATGGGATAGATAATCGTTATTCTACCCATTGTCACAAGTTGTGATAATATCTTGCTACTTTTTGCCCTTCTTCTCTTTCCTTAGATAAATCCATGCCTCCCTTAAAGTTTATACATAGATATATACCTAAATATGGTGAGCCATATTTTTTATGGAACCAATGTGGTACCCATCACACTAATCACTTCTGAATCCTCAACAATAACTTAAGGATTACCTTTTAGCTATTCCTAAAGCTTCTTTTATTCCTCTCATTGGTAGTTCTCATAATAAGGATCCTCCTTCTCCCATGGCTCTAACTCTAGTGGTTCCATCCCCACATATGATCCATTCATCACCTTCTATGCCTCCATTTATGATTCCTTCACTTGTGGACCTTCCCTCACCTATGGATCCTTCTCTACCCACGAATCCCTCACCCATGGATCCTTCTCCACCAGTGATTATGGTATCTCCCATAGATATTATTCCCATGTATTCTCTAAATCATATATTACCTAATTTTCCTTAGTAAAATCCTTCAATCATTCCTATTTTTTAAGTTGAGGAGATTAAACAAGAAGTTTTTTCCTAGTTTTAGTAAAGATTGATAATATGTTATCATTAGTTCATATTTAAATTCATATAGATTTATCCAATGTTTTGGATAATGTGTGTGGGAAAATTTATCATTGCTTATGAGTACATGCATGATGCCTTTATATTTTCATTATGATTCAATGTGTTCTCTAATTTCATTCTTTTCTATCTGCTATATCATTTGACACTATGCCAAATTCTTATTTTTATTACATGATGATTATTTACTATTTGATACTATATGTTGGTTATCTTGTCATTTATATTCACATATGATTTCCTTTATTTATCATTTATTTCTCTTTCTTTCTTGAGTTTTTATCAAAACTCTCTTCTTGTGTCTTCATTATTGTTTATTTTCTTCTATCTATTTTTCAAAAATAATTCTCATTATGACTTGGTTATATAAACCCTATTCCCTTTGGTCCTTGTCTCCTTTTAACATGTGATCATTTAGAAAATAATGCATCTCATTATACTTTCCTTTCACCATTCTACTTTGGATCTCCTTTTTACCTTCTTTTTTTTGCAAACTAAGCATATACATGGTTGAAACTTGAGATCACATGCTAGTTTATTATTAAGCCTAAGTGTCCTAATCAGTATTTGTCTTTGGTTACTTATAATCCTTTATACTTAGCCTAAATATCTCATGATTGGTCATTCCAAATCCATATGGATGAATAATCTTAAAAATCCATAAAAAGTTAAAATCCAAATCATTTTGCAAAAGACAATGATATAAAAAGCAAAAATATTTTTAAGTTAAATCACACTAAAAGATGTGATTCAAAGCACATATCCTTCTTATAATTTAATCTTAAAATCCACAATTGGCCTCATGTTATAGCTGAGGTCCTTAGGGGCATGGTAGGCTTGTAGATTAGAAGAGGAGAATAAAACAATATTTTAGTGCTACCTACTTTCTCATGCAAGTACCTGATCTTCATAGTAGACTGATAACTTTGTAAGGGGTCCTAAAGAATGAGGAACACATCATGGGAAGGTAGGTCCATTTTAATTCTCTTATACCAATCTACCTTCATGGGTTAATCTTAGTAATATGATTATATGCCTATAAAGCTTTGTGTATATATAGAATAGGTTTCCTTTATAAATTAATGGTCACTAGTCACTTAGTGTCTTGTTATGTCCTTAGTATGCCTCTTGTCTCCTACAGTCTTCTCATAATATGCCTAAGTCTTGATTTTTACACTTAATTTTTCATTCCCTATATCAATCATATTTCCTCTTGAGAAATATTATTTTGTCTACTGATCACTCCCCTTGGTATCTCATTTATGAGTTACATTGTAAGACCATGGATAGGACCTGGCCATCCTCACAAATTACCACCATTTTACCTTCCTAATTTTTCCACCCTAGTGGTGATGTATTTATGAGTTTCAGTGTAAGACCATGAATAGGACCCAACATTCCTCATAACATTTTCCAATAATGCAAGTCACAAATAAAATTACATGTGTCAAATATGAGATAAGATGTGATTGATTATGAAGTTACACATAGACTTGATTCCCATATTGATTTATTATGTTTTATAATTAATTTATTTTTCAATTTTATCTTCTTATTTTTTGAGTTCATGTAAGAATACAACAATTTCTTGAATGTTTCATACTTCCCAGCTTAAATTAATGTGATCAATTTAAGACCAATATTTTGCAAATTTCTTTTTTCTCTTATAATTCCCAACATGATTTAGTGTAATTGATTGACTTAATTTGATTTTTTGATACCATTTGTTCCCTTTTACATACCTTCCATTTATAACATTGTTTTCATCCTTACCAATGCAATTTAGTGTGATTTTACTTATTTTAATTTAGTTAAAAAATCTTTCACTTTGGTTTAAGAAAAGATTCCATTTTACCATCTCATCTTAGCATTTCTTGGTTCTTCATATTTAATAATTTTATTGTTATTAAACATTTTCCAAATTGAAATAGTGTGTAGTAAGTTTTTATTTATTATATTTACCAAGTCTTTTTTTCCTATTTATTGTTAACCATGCATGTGTTATACATAATGCTAGAAAAGAAACCACATCTCATATATTTTCTATATCATATACAATAATAGATAAATACATGTGCTAGAAAGAAATATATCTAAAGAATCCACAACCACAACCATGATAATAACAACATACATAATCAACATCGATATGCTAAAATGATACATCATATATATACATCTCATGAGTTTTGATACAACAAATACAACCATATATACAATGCTCCAAATTTATGTCTAGGCCCCATCATATCTATCTCATGACCTATCCATGCTACCTACTAGGGCTTCAATCTGACTCCTCTAAATAGTGCACTATAAGGAGACCATCTAAGATCTCAATCCCTCTATCTATCCTCCTAGATGTGCTATCTACACCGATACCTGCCAACTTGGTCTAGGTCACTATATGAGCCTATGTCAACTGGGTCTACATCACTATAGCCGAATGCATAACTCTCTCCTCTACTAGAGCCTACCATGCCCATATATTTCCTACACCAATATTTTTTAATGGCTACATCCTCTCCCTCTATGCTCATATCTACCTTGTTGCCTCCACTACTAATCTGAACCAACTCACTTGAAGTGGGGAAGATGATACACTTGGGTCCTCTAATATATTAGGGTCATACAGCTATAGAATCTCATCTAAGATGTCATGGAGTGATTCCCTCACAAGGGAACCCTATCTCTCCTCCTCATCCTTAGAAACACTTGAAAAATCACACCTAAATAGATATTAGGTCACTACCATATCTCATAATATCTATCTACCTCTAGTTTTTATTTCAAAATGAAAACTTAAATAGTAATTCAATCATCCTTATTACCTATCTATGTCTTGTCCACTATGGTCTCACCATTCATGCAATTGCCTAGCATAATATCTCCATCTATGCAACCTCCTATAAAATCCTCTATAATTCACCTCCTAAGCTTAAATTTGGCTATCATGGCTTGCATCTACCTTAACCTATGCTTGAGTGTCCTCTTTATCATTGATCTCTCATCTAGATCACCTACTAGGTCCTCAGGTATGGTGATAGTCTCTACTCTTCCTACCTTTATCAATGTCATATCCTTGATGGTTTTATCTCATCTTATTATGGAACTAGTGGTGGTATCTCTAGTGACACTACCTTCACATCCCTCTCCTCCTATTCTACTCTTTGTTGTGCTTGCCCAATCCATAGCCACTCATGACATGGTTTGAGTCTCAACCTCATCACTAGTGTCTCTAATCCCCTCCTCCCCCATAGATATCTCATATATCAATCCCACTTCTTAGGCATAAATATTAGTGTTATTGGATGATGAAGGCCCATCTATCCTAGCACCTACACCACTAGATGTGGTTATCTCCACCAAGATTAGGGTCTAATTACCTTTGTCCTCATTGTAGTTGGTGTAAATATGTACCATATTAGCCATGTAGTCATTATGTCTCCATATGGATTCCAAATGATCTACACATCTCACAATCTATATTATTAAAATGTAAGGCATGACCTATTCTATCTGGTCCTCTCTCTATCTATTCACTCAAGGTGACCTATCATCGACCATATAGGTCAACCCAGTCAATTGATATATGGGAAACCTCTCATAAATCCAATCCATCAACAATATGATTGATCATATAGATTTATACCCTGTAACCAACACCTCATATAGATCATATACTAGTTGGACCTAGATGACAGAGGTAAGATCATATAGTATTCCCTTCTGTAGAGTCCTCCTACTCAAGGCTATCATGAATAGTGGTACCTTACCATCTGACTTGAGACATAACACTCCATATGTCACAAGTACTATCATAGCCTTCTAAATATCTAGAATCTATGATTCATACATGTTAAACATACTAACTATCCCACTTCTTGATATCCTATTTGAGCCTATATCCCACATAGTTAAGGCTCTCCTCTCTTTTAGGCTATCTAATATGCATGTAGTCATCAGTGTTCCTACTATAGATAGCTTTGAGATGGCACACATAACCTACAACATGATAACTAACTCTACCATGTCACCATCCACTTTCCATCTAAAGGTATTAGTCAATCATTCCCAACATCCAAGGAATATGACTAATAGATATAAACTCAGGGGAATCCTACACATATTAACTATCCCTCTTAGGCCTACAACTACTAACCTAGCTCTATTACTTATGGTCAAATGCTCAAATATATCTAGTAGCTAAGTCACATCTACCAATCTATAAAACTATGGTTGACCCTACAACCAGAAAAAAAAAGATGTATGAGATCCTCCATGTCATGTATAGTCAAAATACATTCTTTTTACAATTTTAATCAAAAACCAACCTAAATTACTTTAATTCATTCATTTTTACCTATCTTTAGCCTATAAATTCCCCTTAATTCATCATTTTAGTCTATCCTAGCCTTCTTTCAGCCTTTTGTTATATTTTCATATAATTATGGTTGTTTGATCAACCTAATTTGACCAAAATTTCCCTATTTTTGGTTTGGATAAAATAATCTGAGTCAACCCTCTTATTTTCCCTCCCTAGTACTACGTTGTCATTTTAAACTTTTTAGATCAGTTAGAAAACTATACTAGGTTGGTAGTCTATAAAATGTATAGGGTTAACACACACCTATTAGGTCATTAGTGTGGATTTTGCCTATTTCCATCTTGCTAGGGTGACTAGGTTGATTCAGTTGTAATTAGCTACTGACCCCTTACATTTTCTTAAAAAAATATATTTTTCCTATTTTCTTCCTAATTACTCTAAACACATTTCCTATTTTACTATTTTTTCCCCTATATAATCTAATTTTGTTTTATTCTGACATCTAGAAATTCTAAAAATTACTTTTTTCTAAAAATTCACTTAATTTAAGAAAATACTCAAAAACTAGCTTAAAATTCATAGTTGCATACTTATAGTTCACTTACTACTATTCTTGGAGCCTCTCCTTGTCTAGACTATCATCTCCTCACCATCATAGCTTATCTAGTTTCTAGAGCTCTTTTTCTCTCTTTCACAAGTTAGAATAACAAAATGACTTCTCTTTCCCCTATTTAAAAACACTTTTTAGCAATTTAATTCTTCAATTATTTCCATGTGTGTTCCTTCTTTTGCTTATATATTTGTTTTTACTCATCTATTTTCAAAACCATAAAATGCATTAGATTTGTGATGATTTATAGAGTATTTTCCATTATCATATGCTTATCTTCCAATTTTTTTGATTTTTGGCTCTTTTTTGTACTAACTTCTATAGGTTCACCTAGTGTTCTTCACATTAGATGCCTTCACATCTCTTGCAGTCCACTTCTTTAGATACAACACTAAGGTAAGTAAAGGTATGTTTTTTTCAAATTCTATCCTTTTATTTATCTTATTTTCTACTTAATATAATTTTAATTATCATTAACACAATGTGTTATCATGTTCTATCTCGAATCACCAACCCATGTTATACTTACATGACACATGATGAGCTTAATGGGGCATATGTATACACATAATATTATCAAAATTTTATTGATTATGACACTTTGTATCTTGTAGGAACCCATCAATTCTCAATATCTCTTAGTGCATGCCTTAAATGGTGTATTGGAAAAGGGTTGGGTAGACCATTGATGCTTTTTAAGATTGTTGTTCCTTTTGCCACTTACCATCTACATAATCATCTCCTAAAACCATTTACCCTAAGATTATTCTTCATAACCTTACACATTCTAGTTTTATACCATGCTTTATCCTCCTTTTATTTCCTTAATTCCCTTTTGGATAGTTAGTTATAATAGGTCAACTTGGTTGATGATGTACAGTCTAGGGGTATATTTCACTCTAAGTTTGTTAGCCCTTCTAGTGACCAATCTCAGACCTAGTGTATTATCCTTGAAAATATACCAAGTTGACTGGGTCAACCCCATATAGTTGACATTTCTATGAGGTTTTAGGGAAATATATACCTATATATAAAAGTTTATTTCCAACCATTTGTAAGAATAGAAGTGAAGAATAATAAATGCAAATGAACATCTACTTATTGACCATTCTACTTGATGAATAAAGCTTAGGGTTCCATAATTTATTTGGAGATATAGATCTTGTCTTTTATAGAAGTATTTTGGATGCATAGATAGGTTGTGTACTCTATATCTTATTTGTCTTTGTTATCCTTACATACCACAATAATCCATTGTGAAGAAATTTGGCCAAGGGAGAGATTGAGGCTCGACAGGTTTGTCTTCAAGGTAAGTATGCCTAACTTTATTTCTCCTTTGTAAGAGTAGATAGATAATTTAGTTTTGCTTATTTCATCCATATATTAAAATTTCATATGCATTTATGTGAGTATATGTCTTATATGCATGTTTACTTTAATTTTTTTAATTTCTAACCCCCACTTTGTGCCACAGGCTTTAGTGAGCACTAGATTATATTTACTTTCTTATTATTAGAATAGAGTGAACATTAAACCTAGGACTTTTAGAGTTTTTGTATGATTGTGTTAGACTATAAGATTTATAACCCTTCATATCATGGTGTATTGTGACAAGTGATCCCCTAATTGGGTCTAGTGTATCCTTATATTGGTCATGTTGCCACTTAACAAATTTATTCCCCATCAGAAGTGTAGTATGCTCTATCTTCTCTAAGTTTGGATTGATTTATATACATGATGAATTTATTATTTCACTACATGAAGACCCATTCTAGAGCATTGATACCCATCCATAATGGCACATATTATAAAAGAAAAGAGTTGGAACAAGAGATAAAGTCCCTCATGAAACAACAACATGTGATATATGTTCCTTTGAGATAAAAAAGATGTTTAAAATGTATCATTGAGGCTATATGAAATGTTATATATTGTTCATTCTTTTAGAGCATAATTATCTCTCCATACAACCATAATAACTAAATTATTTATGTTTCCTAATGAATATGAGAATAGGCTCAATTTTTTGTATTATATACTACCAATAAGGCATTCAACCATATGAATTTGATGACCCTCTAGAGGTAGCATATGCACTAAATGTGGTAGTCATTAAGATCCAAGAAGATTGAGAATGGGTAAATGCTACTAATACTTTAGTTAAAAATATCACCAAATAAGAGAAGCATGTAATGATTTTTTTAATGAACTAGAATTGAAACATGCATGAGATAACATTGGAGGTTGGTTGCTAGGTCTATTTTTCACTAGATGTTGCAACAAGGTTCAAAAAATTTCAAGAAGAGTGTAAAAGGATTAATTTTGAATATATTGAGATAATGTCAAGTTTGGAAATAATAAGGCCACTAAAGTATAAGTCTTTTGGGTAGGATTCTAAGCTACTAAAGTTGTGCATGCAAGTTTGATGTCACAAGTAGACAGGGTGAACAAATAGTCTCTTATAGACATGAACATAGTATGGGTGTAACATGCTAATGGATACAAACACTATCAATATCTAGATGCTAAGAATAAATCTACTTTAGCACCATACACTAATTCAATATCTTAGACTCCACCCAATGTCCCAATATTAACACTACCTACAACTTCAGTTCCCACTAGTTTATCAAGTACATCAGATACAAATTCTAGTTCATCCCCAACTATAATCTCTTGTATAACTACCACTTTATTTTAATCTAATATTTACTACTTTGGTTGTAACCATAATATTTACTAGTGCCATGTATCCACTAAGCTACCTTGGTTGAAGGCTAATATTGTATACAAATTTTGAATGTATTTATTATAACTAACTATAGATGGTTTACATCCATGTTATAATTAACTAATGTTTCTTTGTATCATTCACTCATTACATCACTATTATAATCTGAGTTATAACATATAGTTTTTTTTATCAAACTTGAACTTAGATTCTATTTATTCTAATGTAATACAAAGTTTCACTATACTTGGAGGATGAGGTTCCCCTTATCTAAGTCTTTAAATACTTTTAAAATCCTCTTTCAAAGGGTTAGAGTTTTTGATCCATATATAGGAATAAATCAATTAATTTATTGTCAAACACATGTATTTGTTCTCTCTTCTTCATTTTCTATGTTATTGAAATTTTAGATTCTTTATCTATATCAACTTAGTAATTTTGAAGTGTGTTAATGCTACAAATGAATCTAGTTGCTTTAATTGATGAATGTTGATCTTAGATGTGCAAAAATTATTGAATATTAATATATTTTATTAGTTTAAGCAACTAAAATAGATTGAGTTAATAACATAATGTGTGTAGGAGTACTTTCCTTTAGTATAGTCTTCTAGGCATGTGATTTATCTACTCTAGATAACTTCATGGTCTAAGTTGTAACCTCTTAGGTAAGGGTGTGCAATAACAAATCTAAGGAGAGAAACCTTTAGTTGAGATCACCAAGATTCCATTATTTATTTTTTGATACTTCTAATCATTCTTTTTTTAAGTTTATAATAGCTATAAGTGGAAAATGTTGGTCTTGGAGATACTTGTCCACCAAATAAATAGCCTTAGAAGTGACCTTTCATGAACACAAAGCCTTCTTTTATGCATTACCTTACCCTCATTTTTTGAGTTTCTTTGAGATATACATACCATAGTTTAATTATCCACTCATCCAAATCACTAAAATTTTAATATATTTTATATTTCATACATCTATCCATAAAATTGGTTAAACAACATATAAGTTCAACCTATTATTTCACCAACTAGTTATTTTAACTTCATACCTTAAACTTGTCCCCTAGAGTGGAACTTCATTTCCATAGAGATCCCAAAATGTTATAGGTAATATTATTCATTCTTCTATGATATTAATAAAACCCATATCAATAAAAAAAAATATATGGTGCTAGAAAGAGGGCACACTTGTGTGTTTTATCAATAGTAAAGGTTAATCACTATGTAAAGTTGCACTGGAGACACCTAGGAGAGTAAAAAGGTCTAGATCCCAAGTTAGACTTTTGGTTTCACCTTTATCTAATCATAGGTGGTCTAGACCAATACTGATCACCCCTAAGGTACATTGATCTAGAACACCATCCCCAGTGAGAAACATCACACTCATCAATCAGCCTATGGCTTGACCTTGGTTAGTTGGATATGATATTTATATTTATAGATATCAAGCTAATTTACCAATAAATATGGAGAAATATTTGCCTACATTTTCCCCACAAGTGAGAGGATGTTATAAGAACATATTAAAATGTTCAAGGCTAATTTGATATTAATGAATGTTATAGATGAGAATGTTGCATGTAGACTTTTCCCATTCACTCTAAAATATGTTGATAATGATTGGTATCTAAATTTATAAGAAAATTTCATCACCTCATGGAATGTATGTAAAAATAATTTTCTTTCACAATTTGGGAAATTTACTAATCTATGTCTGGTGTATCAAAATTTCACTAGTATGAAGAGAGATCCCAATGAATTAATTAGATATTTTAATTCAAGGTTCTAAAAGCTATACACTCTAATGAACATAACATACTAACCATAGACAATTCTAGCATTCAATATGTATAAGAACAGTTTAAATACCATCACCATAGTATTTCTATGGAGAGATACTGCTACCACTACTTTATCCTTGGAATATGAATAAGCTATCAACATTTAAAAGTAGCCCAATCTATAGCTCAATCTTCACAATTTATAGGGCCAAATATTTAATAATGGTTTTCCATATTTGAATAAAATATCACATGCTAATCAAAATGTCCATGCATTCAAATAAAATCAGTTGTATACTCTACCTCCCATGACACAAGAAGTAAAAAATAAAAATTATGGTTTCTTTAATAATCAATCATAAAGGAATGGATATTATTACAACTAGTAAAAACAACATCTAGCTCAATCCAACATAACAATCACTTAGGGCATAGACTCCACCAAAGTTGAGTTGGATTCTATACAAATAAAGGTCCAAAAGTTAAGAAATGAATTCTTAAATATGCATAAAATGAAGGGTAATACCACCAATCAAAACTATAACTACAATTATGGTTTTCTTAGATACATCAAGCCTTTCAATAGAACCACTAATACTATAGAACAACAATAGTCAACTAAACTATTAGAAATCAATATCATGGAGACAACTTTGTCTAATTGATGTAGATTTCATAACACATCACATCATGGGGAATTGGACTATTTAGATATCTATGATTCCTTTGAAATATTACAAAGGGAAATGATCAGACATAATCAAATGATTAATCATCCAAATTTACCTCATGAATTTCTCTCCTCAAGTTTAGCTATGGTCTTTGAAAATTATGAGTTTCCCTTGCTTGGAAAATATTAAAATGTTCTAGAGGATAATTTTGATGTAGTGTAAGCATTTCAATAGTTTAATAGGAATAACTACAATTTGAGGAACATATAACCTCTCAACACTTCTAATCCTCCCAATTGTATAGTTGTTTCATTAAATCCTAAAGATAATAATTCTCCTCCTCCCCTAAAAGGGAATGATCAACCTCAACATAGAGAAAAATAGAGAAAAGAAGGATATACCATTGTTGAAGATATGAATAAGATCAAGGATAATATCATTGTTCATGAACTGGCACAAATCACAAAGTATAAGGAGCTCTTATGGGAGTCTATCATAGGTAAATTTGTCATAAAAATTTACAAAACAACCAACATAAATGTTATATACAAAATCAATCATGAGTTCCCTCCTTTCTTGTTAACCATTTAAGTGTTTGGTAAGAGTAGACATAATTGTTTAGTGGATTCTAGAGATTTAGATACTGTGATGTCAACCTCTATTTTCCAAAATCTTGGTTTGACACCTTAATCCATCCAATGTTTTTTTACTGTTAGACAATATAGTAGTGCATTTGATAGGAGAACTTAATGATGTATGAATATAGGTTGCATAAAAACATTGAGAATATATGACTATAGACATATAATTAGTAGATATTATTAAGGGGTGTCAGCTATTATTAAATAGATATTGATCTAAGATGGTCAATGGATATCTTTACACAAACTTATTTCACATTTGGCTACCATGGAGAGGCATTTATATCTATATTAGGATTGATTAGTAGCCAAGGATGATTCACCTTATTACAGAGTAAAATACAACTAATGAATAAGTAAGTTACAAATCTCCTAGTCTTAAAATTTATACATTTACTATAAATCATGAAAATTAGGAAGAAGTGTTAGTTCCATCCTAATTATGGACCATTGATTTGAACATAGTAACACCTAATTAAGAATCAAGTGTTGGTATTGATTTGGATGGTTCATAAGGAAATAAATACTTAGTAGTGTATAGGCTCCAATTTCCATGTATTAATGATAGAGTATAATATGAGAACTAGATTTTGGGATTGTAGTTTTCCCTTAAGAATAATGTCAAGGAATTAATGCTTTCAATATTCAATACTAGAGTCATCAATAGATCAAACTATCCTAAATGCTTTCAAATTTTGGGATTGTAGTTTGCCCTCAATAATAATGTTAAGGACTTAGTGCCTTCAATATTCAATATCTTGAGGTTAAAAATTGGATGATTATCATTGAAATATACTAAAGTGATTTCAATATTTAATCCTAGAGTCATCACCCATACAATTCCACTCAAGCTAGATCATAATCCATTTAGGTAGAGTCAAAGATTGGCTAATCTTATTCTATAACCATTGATATATAATGAAGTACATAAAATGATAAGTATCTAGATAGTATTTCCTTTCATGCATTACCCATGGGTGGCTAATCCAATTCTAGTTAGGAAAAATAATGGTGAAATCAGTCTATGTTGACTTTAAAATCCTTAACAAATCTTCTGATAAAGATAACTATCCTCTACCATCATTAGATGAGGTGATAAAACTTATGAGTGGTTCTAGAATGATGTATTTCTTAGATGGATTTTTAAGATATAATCAAGTGTTGGTGGAATCAAAGGATAAAATAGAAACTACATTTACCATAAAATGGGGGACTTATGCATACAAGCATATGTCATTTGGCCAAATCAATGTAGGATCTACTTTTTAAAGAGTCATAAATCATGCATTCTAAGGACTGATAGAAAATACATAATTATATACATTGATGACCTCACTATTTTTTATAAAAATAGGGCTAATCATATAGACCATCTTTTATCCATTTTTTAAATATGTAAGAAGTTTAGTATCTCACTAAACCCCAATAAGAGTATATTTAGAATTAATGAAGGCAAGCTAGTAGGCCATGTCATCACCAAAGATGAAATCACCATTGATCTAAATAGAGTTCAATGAATTTACAAAATAATGTTCCCAAATAGTTAAAAGGAGATGAATTCCTTTGGGAATATTAATTTTGTAAGAAAATTCATATTAGGATTTGTAGAGATTGACTAACCCCTAAACAAAATTCTCAAATAGGATGCCAAAGTGGAATGGAAACCTAAATCTAGCAATTATTTTCAAGACACACAAAAGTTATATCATAGGCCATAATATTGGTAATCCTAAATTTCAAAAAGGAATTATGCCTATACACATTTGCTTTAGATCATACCATTGTTATTGTTATTATGTAAGACATCCTATCACTTTTATAAGAACTAACTTAAAGGATGCAGAGCTCAAATACTTCTTGATTGAGAAACAAGTCTTTTCTCTTGTCAAAGTGAGAAAAAATTTCTAACACTATATCCTCAAAAATAAGATAATTGTTATTGTACTAGATCCTATTATCAAGGTTAATTTAGGACAAATTGAGTTGGGAGAGCGTAGGGGCAAACAGAAAATTGCAAGAGTTTGATATTGATATTAAACTTACCAATATCATTAGAGGATAAGGTATCATTCAGTTGATGACTAAACTAGACCCATACATCATCATCATAAAAGTCTACCGAACACAAGTTTCCCAAGAGGAATGGTATTTAGGTATTATTCAGTTCTTACTCATTAAAACATGTCCCATAAAACTCAATAGAGAGAAAAAGAGATCCTTAATTCTTAAAGATACTCATATATGATTGGGAAGGGAATTATCTACAAGAATAACTATGAAGGCATGTATTTAAGATGTGTGTCATATGAGGAAGCCTAGAAGATTTTGGAAATTCTAATTCAAAAGATTGGTAGTGACTATCCATCTAAAAATTTCACAGCCCATATAATACTCAAAATGGGATATTATTGTCTAATAGTCTTTAAGGATGATCACTCCCATATAAGTATATGCCATAAATGCTAGATCCTAATGAAAATAAAATTACATGAAGTAATGCTACTATAACATGTAATTAAAGGTAGGTCATTATCCTAATGGGGATTAAATTTCATTGGTGTTATCAACCAAAACTCTTCAACTGGGAACAAATTTTTGCTTGTTCCTATAGATTATTGTACTATAAGGACTAAAGTAATAACCACTTAGATTTCAAGAGCATAATATGTGATCAATTTATTTGAAGAGTGTAATGCAATCAAGTTTGACACACATATTTTGGTGGTTTGTGATAATGGGCCAAAATTTTAATTAGATAAATTTATAGAGTAGGCCTAGGATAATATAATCATCATTAAATCATCCTCCAATCACTATCTATAAAGGAATGTATTGGCTAAATCAACCATCAAGAACCTCATTGATTCTATCAATAAATCTACTATGGATAAACATAAAGAGTGGCATCTCTTACTGAAAAACATAATTTAGGTAGATCAAACTTGATACAAGTAGGCCCTTAAATCCTCATCATATCTATTGGTTTATGGGAGATAGATAGTATTCCAAATCATGCTAAAGTTTACAACATATTAGTTCATGTAGGAATACATAGAACCTAGTGGGAGGATAGAGTCCAAATTAGTAGATACCATAGAGATGGAAGACTCTAGTACTAAAGGTCTATATAAATTTAGAAAGCATCAAGAGGTAGTCAAACTATGGTTTAATAAGAGAGAAAAATATAAAGCATGTAGGATTTTTGAGTTGGTGATTTTATGGGATGAATCTCATGAAAAGAAAGGACAACATGAAAAGTTCACCCTAGTATAGATAGGACCTTATCGGATCTTTGAGATCTTATGTAATAATGCATTTCATTTGCATGACCTCCAAGGTAATGAATGAACATATTCATTAAATGGAATTTTTTTGAAGCATTACATCATGGTTACTTCATCTAGAGATGTTTTTGAGTAACAACATATGTTCTAGTAGAAGTAGGGGTAATTTATATTTGCTTTATTAGTTAGTTTCCTACTTTCAATCATTTATTTTCATCAGAATCATTCACACTTTAAAGATTAGTCATTTATTTATTTCTACATTTTGTCTTACTTAGTCTGGTTGTTTATTTTAGGTAGTTTATTATTTTTTATAATAATTTTCCTCTTAATTTCTTGGTAGTTTGACTAATCATTCCTTGTATAGTCAAGCAACAACTTCCATGTTTTGAATTTAACTTGAATCAGTGGGTGTTACACCTTGTACATCAGAATTCTTAATCTAGGTAAGTAATGAGAGAGTTAATTATGATGATATTATGAAGCAGAAGATCACCATGTATATAAAATCTACTCCCATAGCTCCATGCAAGTTTTAAAATATTTTCTTATCTCATTAGATCAAATGAATAGTAAATGTTAATACTTTTTTGAGGTAATAACCATTAATGTGATTAAAGTTGATAAGGACATTATGATGAGCCCAACTAAACCTAAACCATCTTAATGTGGTCACCTTATTATTTCTTCCATTTATAAAATTAGAAAAAAGGGAAAAGGGATGTAATCCAAAACTTTAAAATAAAATAAAAGAGGATTAAAAGTCTACATGATGAAATAAGATCAATGTATTACACAGCATGGAAATATATTATGAAAGGGAGGAAAAGTGATCAAAGGTATCTTTGTCAGGGTTATATATGCCTAGATATTATTAGAGAAATTCCTAAGATCCCCAAATTTATGTTGATTTAATGCCCAATCATAATGAAACCTAAAACTCATCCCATGTCTTTGATAAAATCCTTTAACCAGCAATACAAGATATAAATTTAACACACACTAGTCCAAGGTATGAGAAAAGTAAGTACATTGTATGAAGTTATCAAGAGTCTCTTTCATATTCATAATCTAATAATTTATTTTATAGCATGGTTCATGGTTGATATTGGGATTGAGAAACCATGGATTTTGGGTTCTTTAAACTCAAGAGTATTCACCCCTATGATTTTCCATTTGTTGTATTCAACACACCCCACCTTATAAGAGGGGACTCATTTTAAAAATTAGAAGGTTTGTTATTCATAGGGCTTTGCATATGTGTTTGGCAGGTTTTATTATCTATGAAAATTTTCACTTCTTATCACTAAAATGCTTCTATTGCACTTATTTTTCTTTATTTTTTATAACCCATTTCCACTGAAAGGACTTGATGGAACTAATATTTTAATGTAAGTTTCAAAATTTTGCTATGTATGATAGGTATTTAGATTCATGTATTCAGATTTAATTATTTATATTTATTTATTTGGATTTATTGTTTGGGATCACTTATTTGACATTACGACATTTTTGGACTTCAATGATTTGGTCTTCAAGAACTTTTTAGTCGGCAAATTTTTGTCAAGTGTTTTTCTTTGGATCCTTTCATGTGTTATGTAGGAGACTGAGTATTATGTGTTGGAGAGGATTTATTTTTTTGCATGAAATAAGCTTGGAAAACATCTACACTTATATTTATTGACATATCATGTGGTTTCCCCCTTTGTGTAGGCCATTGGCCTTATTGATCATAGTTGTTTTGAGTTGGGACTAGTGCTCTAGAAGTGCTAGAAAAAGTGTGTTTAAAAATGTTATAGGACATTGATTGAGTGATCTAACCTTGACCTTATGTCTTAGTATAATACAAAGGTTTATTATAATGATAGGGATAATAGGGGGCTTGATATGGTGCTTGGTAAGGCCTATAAGGTTGAACTTGATGCCTTTTCAAGGCTAAAATCTTGTTGTTTTATACCTTGAGTAGTCCTTCAATCTTACCCAATCAATTTGATTGATTCTAATATGCTTGAGCATGATTGGTTGGTGTTATTAAGGGAGTAATGGTAGGCATAGATGCTTTTATCTATGGGAATGAGATCATGAGGGGTCTTGGGGTAATATTGCCTACTTGTATTAGACAATTTTTTTCCCTTATGGCCACCTCTTAGGAATCTAGTATTATATTACCCCCATGCACTATATCATAACTACCACATTAGAATTTAGGGATCTTAAGTAGTACAAGAAGGAATAATTGGGAGTGTTTTTAACTACCAAGGGGATCATATCCCAAGTTTTTAAAAATCTATAATTAAATTCTACCCTAAACTCTTGGGGAACCATTTTGATTATGGTAAGTTACTCCACTAAATAAAATTGGTCACTTTTATCCTCATAATTATTGCAAAGGTGTTCCCTAAATTCATCTTAGGTATTGATTGAATTAGGTGATAATCCCATATACCATTTAAGTGTCTTAACCCTCAAGGAAGTATACAATAATCTCATTGCCACATTTTCTTGGGTCACATTATGAACTGAGCAGAGGTTGGCTCTATTTACAATATGTTTAGTAGGGGTGGTTGAGTTTTTTCCTAACAAATATGGAAGGATCTTGAGTGTAGTAGTAGATATATCATAAAATTGGATTAGATTTAAGGGGATACCACCATTGAAAAGGCATGAAAATTTTATGTCTAGACCTATCCTTTGGAGTTGTAGGGTTTGTAGCAGTGTTTTGTTGACTAGGACTATGAGAATTAGGGGGTGTATGATTAAGATTGGACCTAGGGTTTTCTCCTAGAAAATTCCAAAGATAACTCAATAAACTTATCTTCCTTACCTTTTGATGATGAACTTGTGACCATGTTTGGCATGAAACTTGGTTGTAGATCTATCACTCAATTACTTGAATCTCTTTGATATCTTCCAAGTCTAAAAGTGCATGTTCCAACTCAATTGAATCATAGTCCCACTAGTCATGCCAAAACTATTAACTCTCAAAACTTCATCCTTAGGAGAAGATGGTTTAGACCTCTCCAAGTTTGGCATAATATGAGATTAACCCAAGGCTGTGGGTGACTTATAGATTGGATAAACCTCTAGTTTATGTGGATATATCCCCTAATGTATCAATTTTATCTCACTTCATAAGACTTACTATTTTTTTGGGATGAAAATAATAGATAAATGCATGAAATAAACCTAACCTAATGAGGTGAAGCACCAATATTGACCTATCCACTCTAATTGATCTCCAATCAACACTTTGTGAACCATGTAAGAACTAATGACTAAAAAAAAGTTTATAATGAGCCCCTAGACATAAGTATTTCATGTCAAAGATAATATGTATGTATGCAACTTGAAGGTAATGGATAAGAGGCATGTTCAAGACACTTTCAACTAAATTGATCTTCAAACACAACTACCAACACTTTGGCACATCACATTACCTACATAGGATATAATTATAGTAGATAGGTGAGGGAAAGGACATGAAAATAAGAATGAAACTTCACACTTATGCAAATACATAAGAACATAACACACTATGCTAGCAAATAATTCTAAAAATAGTCATTATTTATTGATTCACAAGGCTTACAAGATATAATTAAGATAAAGTTTCATCACACCCAGTTGAGGGATATATATAGAGGCCTAAGATCCTAAATTTATAGAAAAATTAATACAATGGAGTGTTATCACTCTAGAGTACACCCTATTTGAAGATGTGTAAGAACACTCTCACTCTATTTGATACAATGGGATCTTCTCAGAGAGTGGGTGACTATATAATGAGAAGAACCTCCAAATAGGGTTGGTTCCCTTAAGATTTATCTATTGAATATAATCTATTATGATTCTTAGGATGAAAAGGGGAAGGAAAAACTAAAAAATAAATCCTATCTAATTGGGTGATGCACCTAAATTGTCAAAATTCTTTGAAGTTACTAAAATAAATGCACACATCTAATCAATGAAATTTATGTTTATGTCCTTAAGAAAAAATGTTTCAGATGAAGGGTTGAAAACCTCTTTAAATGACCTATAAAAAATTTGAGATAGAGAGAGATAGGTGAGCAAGAGACCTACAAAAGGGAGATAAATATCACTTATATGATGATGCAAAATCAAATACACACTATCCTTCTATAAAAAACATTGATTTAGAATAAACATTTCCTTTACTGATAATGGTCCAACTTACAATTTATTCAAACTTTAGGGATCCTTCATAATGGCTTGATTAAGCCAATATATATACTTGAAAACCTAATTACAGACAATGTGGAGTTTAAAATGGAAAGGGTTAGTCTTGATTTGACTCAACTCAAGACTAACACATTTTACAATGTTTTTCAATATTCAATAAAATATCTTCTCTTTATAAAATTTTCAAGCCTCTCAAACTTTGGCCTAGTAATTTTGGTGGTGACCCCTTTTCATAATCTTTATTTAGAATAAACATTAAATTCTTTAAAATTTTCAAACATGCATGGATCTTTGGTAATTCAATTCTCTCCATGGATGATGCTAGATCAATATTCAAACACATGAAGCTAAATTGGAAGTGTTTGAAAAGGATTTGATTAAAAAGATAAACAAGAGTGCATGCATGAAATTCTATATTAAGATTAGGCATACAATGTTTAAATCCATATTATCTCCTTAAAAAACCATCCAATGCTAAAATCCTAGAGCCCTTCATGCATTCAAGTCTCCCTTTTGGAACTAAGAGTGTTATGCTTGAAGGAAGCTACATGTCTTTATTTTTTGCATGTTCATGCTCCACCTGGATGCATCTAATTGAGCTTGGTTCACTTTGCATGCTCTACATGTAGGTTTTATACCACATGATTGAAGTCAAAAGTAGAAGTCCTTATTGTCTTTTTTTGATTGGCTATCAAAATCCACTAGGACCATTTGAAAACTTGGCCTTTTCTTGCTCATTGATATGTTTGAGCCTAGACTTCCATGCACCATTGATTTCCATGTCACAGAATGTGCCACTTATCATTGATTAATTATCCCTTTGTATTTACTAACCATTTGACTTAATCTCACTCCATTGATCTATTTCTAGGATAATTCCTTTAGTCTTTATTATTTAGCCAATTCCTTCACCCCTTTTTCTTTGGCCAATTCATTCAAGCTATTTTTATATAGACACCCTTCAAAATTTTTAAAATAACCCTTAGGTAATTGAAATTAACCCTTCAACAATTTTGTAATTGCCCCTTAAATTTTTGAAAGTCCTTTCAAAAATTTTACAATGGTCCTTTGGATTTTTTGGAAATTTCCCTTCATGTTTTTTTGAATTGGATCACTTCTTCAAAAAATTTGTCTTGAAGGAAACCCTTCAACATTTTTAAACTATATTTTTCCTTCAAAATTTTATTTCAGGCTTTTTCTTTCAACATTTTTCTTGGGCTTTTTGGCCTTGAACAATTTTCATGGACAAAAAGTCTAAAGGAAATCATGTCTTTGGGAGCTTTATTTTGGGCCACTTTCCTAAAAATAACCCTTTATCTTTATTGAAAGGAAATTTTAGGTTTATTGTAATGCCACTTCAATATTTTTGAAAAGGTCTTCATAATTTTTGAAAATCCCTTTGCCATTTTTGAATTTTTCCCAAAAGAATTCTTTGGAATGGACTGTCAGGTTTTTTGAAATGAACCTTTCAGAGAAATTGTTTAGTCCATTTCATCTTTGAAAAAAGCCTTTTCTAAAGGGAAGGCACCCTTCAAATTTTATGAAATGCATCATTCATAAATTTTAAAAAGTCCCTTCAAAATTTTTTCAATGCCCTTTCGGCCTTTGGAAATTCCTTTTCAAATTTTTTGAAATTGCCCTTCGGGTTTTTGAAATGGACCATTTTCCCATGAAGTACCCTTAGAAATTTTTGAAATAGACCCTTTGGAAATTTTTAAATAGACCTTTTTCTTGAGAAAAGGCCCCTTATATTTTTTTTAAAGTGCCTCTTGAACAATTTATTCAGACTTTTTTCTCTTGAAGGCAATTTTTTTGGACTTCATTCCTAAAGACAATTGTTTTAGATTTTTTTGAAAGGACCTTTCAGGTTTTTGGAAAATGAGCCATTTAAATCATTTCTTAAAACATTATATAAAGTCTTTTTTCCTAAAATAATTCCTCATTTGAAATGTCCCTTTAGAATTGTAAAAAAGGTCCTTCGAGATTGTACAATGAACCTAAATTGGCACTTTTAGACCATAATTGACTAGTTTGAAAATCTATAAATGGAAATTTACCATTATGAGGAAAGTTTCAAATAATAGGTGTAGTAATTTGGGCTTGATAGGCCAAATTACTAACAATTTTTGAAACTTCCAAGGTTAGACAAGCCTATTGGTTAGAAGAACTTAGAACTCTAGCAAAGATAGATCAAAACAAAAACTAAAATTGGGAAACCTTGTAGACCAATACTCAATAAGATAAACTAACTCAAAACAACAAAATTTGTACATGTGAACTTAGAAGAAATGACAATGAAAACTACTAAAAGGGAAAATAATCACTACTAAAAGAATGTGTTAAAAAGCACTTAGAGGAATGAAACTATGACTATGTATAAAGGTGTGACTCTCCTAATAACAATATTCAAGAAACATCCCATTCATAAGAATGGGAATTTCTTCTCCACTCAATATATATAATTGAATAGCATTGTTCTTCTTAAAATTAGTGATGGTATAAAGTCCATTCTAAATTCTATCAAATTTGGAGTCCTTACTTAGCTTTGCACATTCTTCATCCCATTTAAGAACTATCTCCTTGTTAAAATGTCTTTAATAAATCTCTCTTGTCAAATTTATTCTTTAATTGATTATAATCTGACCAAATTATATGCGTATCATCATCTCTTATCTCCTCCAATTCTCTCAATTCATTCATGCTTACCTCCATTGCATCACATTTTAGAAGCTTTAGCTGGTGTGAAAGCTCTAAAGCTAGAAGCTCCAATGAGATAGGCATCCTTGATTATATTCAATAAGATAGGATATAATGTGGATGAAAAATGTATTTCTTATGGGTGATCCTATCATCCCATAAATTAGTCTTCAACTTTATATGCCAAGATCTCTGATTATCCTCCATTGTTATTTTAATGATCTGAATCAGGTTCTTGTTAGTGGACTCGACTAGTCCATTACCCTATGGATATTAGTTATATGAATATGTCAAATAAATAACATGTTAATGATCCCATTCACATACCTTTGTATTACTAAATGCCAAAGCATTATCTGATATGATAGTATAAGGTGCTTTGAGAAGAGTGACCAGACTCTCATAGAACTCAAGAACTGAGTTCTCATTTGCCTCTTTCAAAGGCACTACTTCCACCCACCTAGTGAAATAGTTTGTAGATATAAAAACCCACATATGAAAATCAATATATTGAGGATGAATCATGCTGATGAAATATAAATGTCATTGCATGAAAGGCTGCTCAACCTGAACTAGCTTTAGTGGCATAATAGCTAGTCTCTATTTTCCTACAAACATTGCACATTTTGTAAATTTCATAACCTATAAATGTGCATCTCTAAATAAATTGGGCCAAAAATAAATAGCTCTAATTATTTTTATATCTATAGTCTTGGCTGTAAAATGACCTTCAGAAATACTATCATGAAATTGCTCAAAAATCTTGTCAAATTGACTAGTTTCAACATACCTTAAAATCATACCTCCAATATATTTTTTGAAAAGAAATAAATAAATTAGAATTAATTATTCTAATTTCATCTTGATGTTCCTTATTTTTTATGCATTCAAACTACTTGGAAATTATCTAGTTTGAAGAAATCTAGCAATGTTCTATGTCTAGCTTGTAGGAGGTGTACTTTTAGCTTCTTGTTGAGTGTTTTAAATTGTCAAAATTACTTCATTTTATTCTTTTACATCTTCTAAAATATGTTCACATAATCCTTTGCCTCTGATCCTCTTTTTAAATTTGAATTCAATTTCATATTCCATGAATTTAGTAACCCATCTAGCTCTCTTTTCTCTCAAGTCTCTATTTAGAATGAAGTCGTTCACACTTGGATGAGTAACCATTAGTATAATATTGTTATTTGAAACCAAATGTCTGAATTTTTTAAGACGTTTTATAATATCAATAACATGATTTTATAAAAAATAATATATCTCCTCATAACCTTCCAAATATTTACTGAAGAAAGTAATGGGTTGTTCCAAACCTTCATCATTCTACTACATAAACATGACTGAAATAGTACTGGAAGTAGAAAAAGCACACAAGAAGAAATCCTTACTAAAATTAAGATTGATAAAATTAGGATCCTAGATTATTTCTCCCTTGATATCTTCAAAAAAAAAAATCTTTCTTTACTTCAAGAAAACTCTTGATGTTTCTTAAGCATTTGAGTAAGTGGCTTTACTAGTTCTACAAAACCATGAATGAATCTTCTGATAAAGTTAATCTTACACAAGAAGCTTTACAATACTTTCTTGTATTTAGGAAATTATAGAGCAAGGGTTTAATATATTCTTTTTGGATCAATGGAAAGACCAAATTTGGACACCACATGTCCAAGAAGTCTCCCCTCATGCACTAAAAAAATGCATTTCTTCAGATTTAAAGAAACTCCAAATTCTCTACATCTATCAGAAACAATATTCAAATGTGTTACATGATCACTATTGTTCTTTGAAAATACTATAATATCATCAAGATATACTAAAACCATTTCACTCAAAAGACCATGAGAAGCAACATCCATTGCCCTTTGAAAGGTAGCTCTAGCATTAGAGAGTCCAAAAGGCATTTTCTTGTAAGCAAAAGTACCCCATTTGGTGGTGAAAGTTGTTTTATAGTGATCTTGATCTTTCACCAGTATCTAGTTATATCTTGAGTACCCATCTAATAAATGAAACCTCTATGAACCTAAAACTCTCTGTAAGATTTGATCCATGAAAGGATGTGGATAGTTATCTTTCAATGATACTCTATTCAAATATATGAAATTAACACAAAGTCTTATATTTTCATTATTTTTTATTAATAGAACAAGGTTTTCAACCCATTTTGAATTATTAATAGGAAAAATAATACCTGATTCAATTAGATTTATAAGCTCCTTTCCCATGAGAATCTCAACCTTGGGGTTGATTGGCCTTTGCTTTTGTCTTATCGGTTTTACATCTTGTTCCAATTTAATAGAATGTTATGCTAATATAGTATCAAAACCTTTCAAATAATGGTATTCCCAAGAAAAAACATCCATTAACTCTTGACATAATGAAATAAATGCTACTATATCATAATCAGTATTCACTTTACACAGCTTGAGTTGCTTACCTTCAGCTCTGCTAATTGGCTCATAATGTTCTTTCTTGGAATAAATACTCACTTTGTCTTTCCTTAGCTGATAATATTCATTAAAAATTCTCTCTAAAGTCACCAAACCTTTAGGCATCTTGTTTTATTTTAATTTCCCAATCTAATTTCCATATTGGTCTTACAATTTATTATGATTTCTTTGACAAAACTCTGCCTCATTCCATAGAAAATATGCTATTTGTTTATAAAAATAAAAAATTTTCCAACTTACATCATTATTTGGGACTGAAGTCTCACATACCACTTTTATTTTGGTCTAATTTTTATTTTCCTTAATCTGATCAAGAATATCATTCTGTGCTCATATGGCAACAAGTCTATTTGCATGCTGATTTTCTCCTCTAAAAATAAAGTGAATGTAAAACACAAGGAAATATTCCATGAGATCCCAAAATCTATGTTTTTAGGCCTTAAAAAGAGTATTATTTTCTATAATTAAACCTCTAACTTTTTGGACTACCAATTCACTATCACCTTTCACCTGCAAGAGCTTAATATCCCTCTCTTTAGCCCACTAAAAACCATAAATAAGATCTTCATATTTTGTAGTATTGGAAGCACAACTGAAATAAAATATAAAAAAAGAATAATAACATTGATATTTTTGTGAAACCAACATAACACCATCCCCACTACAATTATTTTTTCTAGATCGATCAAAAAATAGATTCCAAACTCCTTGATCCTAAAATGAGCTAGTGAGACTAGGCAATGAGTCACCTTTTTCATTCATATAGTAAACTCCAAAACCAAAATATTTGATACTTTTGTAGAGATCATGTACATGATTATAAATATCCCACTCATCTAAGAGAAGATCTAGAATTCCTTCAAGAGGTTTAGAAGGTTCTTCATCAGTGGTGTTATCATCTTGTTTTAAAATACTATAATTTACATTTGTCATATTTGACATATATGGCTCAAGATGAAATCTAAAAATAGGTTCTGATCTAATAGTTAATTTGGTTTTATACCTAGTTATAAAAACTATGTACAACCAATCTAAAGAATGGTAGCCTCCTATTTTGGCAATGAAATCTTTGGATAAGCATAGTGCAAAATATGGAGGTATATTAACATCTTGTAAAATGGTAAAATTTGGACAAGCAGCCAATATGACCTTCAAATATTTCAACACACCTATATTATTGGTAGGATACCCATATAATTTCAAGATTCCTTTCTCATGAGGTTCATAATTCAACCCTAACTTATTAGTTCTTAATTTTTTCATGACAAAAGTACTAGCTCCACTATCAATCATATAGTTATGAACTAAAAAATCTCCAATGATAACATAAAGGTAAAATGGAGGAGGTTTAATCACCCTATGAGATTGAGACTCAGCATATAAATTAGAATTATTTAGGACACTACTTACTCCTATTTTAGCTGACTTCTTAGAGATATTGAGCTTTGAAATTTCCTCTTGTAAGTACTCCTTTTGTCTGAGAATTAGTAGAGTATCCCTAATTAAAATTGATTTTATAGTCTTCTTCATATGATCCACAATACTGAGTGAACTGGCTACCTTTGACTGTAATTTAGGATCAAAAGGAACTCCCAAATGCTATGTATATTCAAGAATATAAGGTCTTTTCACATTCTTTTCTTTTGGATCATGAACATGATGATTTGAATTTTTTTGAGGTAGTTCATGTGTAGTTGTCTTTTGTTTTGGTTGAGATGAAGAAAGGGATACCCTTTCAGGACCTGAACCTTCTCTAATTTTTCTTTTCTTGGAGCTATTATGGGCTGTAAAAAAATTATCAACATTAGGTAAATCTTGACTTTGATTTACAACCAAGTACTCAAAAAAAATTTCACCTTCCTAGAAATTGACAAATGTAGTTTCAGTAGGTGCCTTACCACTACCTTCTCCTTGTTGATGGAACTTATACTTTAATGAATGAAGGAATGTCTCCATAGGGTAGAGAGGCTTCCTTATTTTGAGAACTCTCACTAGTTAGATCCATTACCATGTTGTTTAATTGATCCCATTGATTATTCCATTGTCCTTTTTGAGCATAATTACTCTAAGTTGTCAAAATAGATATTGAATTACTTAGAAAATTTAGATTACATTTCCTTGATTGAGAATTATGCAATTGACCTTGCTGATTGGATTGAGAGGATGACCTATTAGGATGATAATTTTTGTCAATATTCTGATAAGGCCTATATGGTGGAGCTTGTTGCCTCTCTATTGTAACCAAATTGATTAGTTTGATCCTTAATAAGGCTCTCTATCTTCCCCAATCTATCAATTTGATCACCTTCTATTTGATGTAAATTTGATGACTCTAGAATTGGAGCAATAGTTAGAGAAAGAGGATGGATCTAAGGAAAAAGAGGCATTGGAGGCCTCCGATATAACTTGCCTACTTGTATAACAAAATATTTAGCCTTGATTTCTACTTCAAAAGCTATAGGTAAGGTATGACCTCCAATGTATTGGATCATTACAACCACATCTGAATTAGGAGACTTTAGGTAATATAGAAAATCATAGTTTGGTGTAGGCTTGATCCTTGCTAGAATTATATCCCAAGTCTTCTAGAATATGTAATTGAAATCCACCATGAATTCATGGTTGAATCTCTTAATTGTTTTAAGTTGATTCATAAGTGAAAGATGATCACTTTTATCTTCAAAATGTTTTCATATAAGTTATCTAAATTCATCCTAATTATTGATTGATGCAAGAGTCAAACCTATGTACCACTGTAGTTTCTTTCCTTTGAAATAAGTTTCCAACAACCTCACTGCTACATTTTCTTATGTCATATAATGTACTGAATAAAGATTAGTAATATTTTCAATATGTTCTATAGGAGTTGTTAGATTTTATCCTATAAAATAAGGAAGAGCCTTTAGAGATGAAACTATAATATCATCCCATAGATTGAGATTTAGAGGACTTCTACCATTAAATACATAAAATCCTATCTTCTAGGAAAAACCATCTAACGAATAAGATTTATAACAATATTTGGCGGAATAATATTTTCTTGAATAGGAGTATTTTGTGTAATAATAGGGGAAATAGAAGGTGTAGGATTTGGATTTGGTTGAGGTCTCCTTTTCTTTGGCTTATAAGACAAATTTGAGAAATCTATCTATTTCCCTTTTGTAGATGATCTCGTGACAAATCTTGATGGCATACAAATATACAAATTTGAAAATATAATTTGGAAACAAATATAATACTTAGATACATAGATAATTATACAACTATCTGAATAAGTGGTTTTATTAGGCATGCCAAAAACTGTTATCGCTCTAGAGTGTGCCCTGTTTGAAGATGTGTAAGCACACCCTTACTCTAGTTGATACAATGGGATCTTCTTAGAGCATGGGTGACTCTATAATGAGAAAAATCTCTAGAAAGGGTTGGTTCCCTTAAGATTTATCAATTAAATATGATCTATTATGATTTTTGGGATGAAAAGGGGAAGAAAAAACTAAAAAATAAATCCTATCCAATTGGGTGATGCACCTAAATTGTTAAAATCATCTGAAGTTACTAAAATTAATGCACACATATAATCAACAAAATTTATATTTCTATCCTTAAGAAAAAATGTTTCAAATGAATGGTTTAAAACCTCTTGAAATGACCTATAAAAATGGTGAGATAGAGGGAGATAGGTGAGGAAGGGACTTATAAAAAGGAGATAAATCTTTTACTTATACACTAATGCATAATAAAATACACACTATCCTTCTATAAAAAACTTTGATTTAAAATAAAAACTTCCTTTATTGATAATGATCTAGCTTACAATTTCTTCAAACTTTAGGGATCCTTTATAATGGCTTGATTAAGCCAATATATAAGCTTCAAAACCTAATTATAGACAATGTGGAGTTTATATGGGGAAGGGTTAGTCTTGATTTGACTCAACTCAAGACTAACACCTTTTATAATGTTTTTCAATATTTAATAAAATATTTTCCCTTTATAAAATTTGTATGCCTCTCAAACTTTGGCCTAGGAATTTAGTGGTGAGCCCATTTCATAATTATTATTTAGAATAAACATTAAATTCTTTAAAATTATCAAACATACATATATATTTGGTAATTCAATTCTCTCCATGCATGATACTATGACAATCTTCAAACACTTAAAGCTGAGTTGGAAGTGCTTGAAAAAGATTTGATTAACAAGATACATAAGAGTGCATGCATGAAATTCTATATTAAGATTAGGTAAGCAATGTTGAAACTTCATGTTAGATCCTTGAACAATCATCCAAAACTAAACTCCTCAAGCCCTTCATGCATTTGTGTCTCCCTTTTGAAACTAAGAGAGTCATGCTTGGAGGCAGCTACATATATTTATTTTTTTCATGTTCATGCTCCACCTAGATGCATCTAATCAAGCTTGGTTCACTTTGCATGTAGGCTTTAGACCACATGATCAAATTCAAAATTAGAAGTCCTCATTGTCTTCTACTAATTGGCTATCAAAATCCACTAGGACCCTTTGAAAACTTAGCCTTTTCTTGCCCATTGATATGCTTGAGCATGGAATCACATAAATCATCGATCTCCTTGCCATAGAATGTACTTATGCCACTTGTCATTGATTAATTATCCCTTTAAATTTGTTGATCATTTAACTTAATCTCGCTTTAATGATATGTTTTTGGGATAATTCTTTTAGTCTTTATTATTTGGCCAATTCCTTTACCCCTTTTTATTTGGCCAATTCCTTTGAGCTATTTGTCTATAGAAACCCTTCAACCTTTTGAAAATAACCCTTCAATAATTGAAATAACCATTTGTTAATTTTGAAATTGCCCCTTAGAATTTTGAAAGTCCTTTTGAAAATTTTACAATGGTCCATTAGATTTTTTGGAAATTTCCCTTCAAATTTTTTTTAAATTGCATCACTTCCTCATACTTTTTGTCCCAAAAGAAATCCTTCAAAATTTTGAAAATGGACTTTTCCTTCAATATATTGTTTCGATCTTTTTCTTTCATCCTTTTTCTTTAGGCTTTTTGGGCTTGAAAATTTTTCATGGACAAAAAATCCAAAGGAAATCATGTCTTTGGGAGCCCTATTTTGGGACACTTTCTAAAAAATAACACTTCAACTTTCTTGAAAGGACCTTTCAGGTTTATTGTAACACCCCTTCAACATTTTTGAAAAGGTCTTCAAATTTTTTGAAAATCCCTTCAATTTTTGAAAATCCATTTTTCTTTAAAGAATTCCTTGGAATGGACCATTAGATTTTTTTAAATGAACCTTTCAGAGAGATTGTTTGGTCCACTTCATCTTTGAAAATGCCTTTTTTGAAGAGAAGGTACCCTTTGGATTTTCTAAAATGCACCATTAAAATTTTTGAAAAGTCCCTTAAAATTTTTTTTAGTACCCTTTCAATGTTTGGAAATACCCTTTCAAAATTTTTTAAATTTCCCTTCGAGTTTTTGAAATGGACCTTTTGCCCAAGAAGTGCCCTTCAAAAATTTTACAGTTGACCCTTTAGCGATTTTGAAATGGACCTTTTGCTCTAGAAAAGACCCTTTAGATTTTTTGAAAAGTGCCTCTCAAATAATTTCTTTAGACTTTTCTTTCTTGAAGGTAAAATTTTTAGACTTTTTTCTCAAAGGCAAATTTTTTGGACTTTTTTCCTAAAGGCATTTTTTTTGGACTTTTTTCGAAAGGACCTTTTAGGTTTTTGGAAAATGAACCATTTAGAGCATTTATTTGGACTTTATATAAATTCTAGGTTTTTGAAATAATTCCTCATTTGAAATGTCCCTTTGGAATTGTTAAAAAGGTCCTTTGGGATTAGACCCAAATTGGCACTTTTAGACTATAATTGATCAGTTTCATGAGCTACAATAGGAAATTAACCATTATGGGGAAAGTCTAAAATAATAGGGGTAATAATTTGGCCTTAATAAGATAAATTACTAATATGGAGAAGATAATGTGGCATGAAAAGGGCATGAATAGGTCATAATGGTCACCATTCATTCAACCAATAATTACAAGAATGCTTCCATGCTCTCTCATGCATTGCCTTGTTGATGAGTGGCCTTCAATGAGCATTTTGGGGCATTAATATCTCTTTTGTCTAATTTTTACGACATGATTATCATGTGAATGCTAATATTATTAAATTCCCTCTCCTTATGATAGTTACAAATCATTGAAGTGGTTTAATTAGGTCCCATCCATGAAGCATTTAGTAGCTACCTCCTTTTTGTATGTTAATATGACTTGGAAAACTACCAAAAACTTCATGGTGGATGGGAAATAGGTTTTATAACATCATGTGGAAGTTACAAAAGTTTCACTACCATGAATTTACTCCATAGTACCCCTCTACTCCCATGAAAATCTTCCTTTGTTGATTAAGTAGGCCTATTAAACAAGTAAACTATTATCTTAACTTCTCACTAAGTGGATGGATATGAGGATTAAATGAAACATTTCAGATGATTTAGTGAGCCTATTTCAAGTCTAAACCATCATAATATACCAATACTTAGGCTTTATAAGCATCTCACATGTGTAACTCTTCCTTACTTAGGTGACTAGGTCACCTCATTTTAGCACATCTAGACTACCTATTTGGCACAAAACTTTATGAGTAATTCCAAGAAAAAATGTGAGTGTTTCATGAACTAAGAAGGTGAAACATACCTCATAGTAAATTATTCAATTATTTTCAATCTTTTACTAAGTTTTGCACATTGGATTTATCCTTAAACCTTGCCAAAATAATGTTTCTAGGAGGTTTGTATAATTATTCATTTAAACCAGTGCCATGGATGTGATATACTCTAAGTTTTATATGAGATACAGGTGTCTCCTAAGTCACAAGAATGATTTTAGATGCAAATTCTATAATATCTTCTCCATCAGGTAACTATTAGGGTTTTAGGGAGGTTTAAGGGGGTTTAGATTCTTAGTAATGGTTCATAAAGGTTAGGACCCTAACCTATGAACCAATACTACTATTTACTTCTAGGCAAGGCCCCTTAAATCTCCAAAAGTGATCATATTTCCATGAAACTATTTTTTATAATTATGAGCTCATCAAGTTGATCCTCGGGTGATAATTATACATTTTATAAACCCACAAGGCAATTTTGAGCCACAATGACCATTTTTTATCCTTCTTCTACAAATTAATATTATTCACACACCTA
Organism: Torreya grandis; assembly: GCA_037957365.1. Classification (NCBI taxonomy): domain Eukaryota; kingdom Viridiplantae; phylum Streptophyta; class Pinopsida; order Cupressales; family Taxaceae; genus Torreya; species Torreya grandis. Next base: position 103,030 of record JARHVA010005231.1, on the reverse strand, counting down.
AAACTCCTTGAAAAACATCTCAATTATGGTTTGATGTGTTATCTAACCCCATTTTATCTTTTATTTTAGACTTAAAGTAGTATTGCTTTGAAGAAGGTGTTATGCCAATAGGCGTAAAGTAGTATTGATACATTTTGACTCCAAATTAGAGATATGAGGTACTCAATCATCATTGATGGTATTAAATTCACCTTTTAGGTCCCTTAGATCATCTGTATTGGCTTAATTAATCCTCTTACCTCTTTTCTATGTTCACATAGTCCTATACCTAGGCACCTAAGCATGCCTTTAATTAAGTTTTAGACAAGGAGGCCCCTATAGGTGTCTATTAGGTAGTTATTTTATACCTATATATCTCTTACCCTCCTCAAAAACATATAGTATTTGCAAACTTCTTCCCCACTCTTGTATAAAGTCTTAGAGTAGCTCTTTTAGGCCTGATCTGTATACTTCACACCTTACACATGCCAACCAATAGACCATTTTTTTTATGTGACTTGGAGAGACCATTTAGACTATTTCAAGACCTAAACATATCATTTGAAATCATTTGAGGTGCAATTTCCTCATTGGGTTTTAATTAGGTCTAGAGAGGGTTTTGGTGGCCTAGCACCTTAATGATAGTTTATAGAGTAGAGGCCCCAAAACCAAAACCTTTTTCCATGGATGTCTGACCTATATACCCCTTGAAATATATTGAATATTTCTTGGTCCCATGTAGACTATATGGTGAGTAGAGTGACATTTGGTGACCTTCATGATCTTGGTAAACATTTTGAGTGGGTTAATAGTCTTAGGGATTGTTCGTAGAGTTGGGATCCTGAATCCCACTCTTTACACCATGGATATTAAGAATATATGGGTCCCTAACTCCCCTTAATATCATTGGGGATGATTCATCATGCCATGCCAAATATGTGTGTTTGAGTTGGCATCTTGATATGGCAACTTCAGGTAGTAGAGCTTGAGAGGGGTGTTAAGACTAAATTTTAATTTCCCTTGTATTTTTTTGTCTAAAACATCCTCATGCACCTTTTCATTGCCTTAAGTATAATTGGGGGGTTTGATATTCCATAAGGTGGAGGTGGGGTCTTGAGGCCTAAAAATGGATTTAGGCCTTATAGAAATAAATTGTCTTTCGAGACCTTGAGTGACATGTAGATGTGTATGTGGATTCAATATCACTATAACATCATTTTAAAACTAATTTTTTCCTTATTCACTTGTCTTCAACTACCCTAAGAACCATCTTAGTCCCTCTCTCTCTTAGGTTTATTATGAGCATCATTGACTAGCCTAAATGCTTGAGTTAGCTACATTAGAGACCTAAGTAGTCTCTTTTAGCTCTCTATAGTGATATAATTAAGGCTCAAGCGGCATATTATTAAGACATAATCATAACCTTTGAGGTTTGACCTCTCCAATCTCTACCAATAACACTTATCTACACAATCACATACTAAATTCTAAGTGTCATGGGTGTTTAACCCAGACTAGCTATCTCTTAATATTGATCACACCATAATGGACACTAAAGAGGAAAAATTCCATCCAAAGAGGATGATGTGAACATCTAATACTATTCCATTTACATTAGTTAGGTATTTTGACTAGTTAGGTATATTTGAATGTATTTAGGATATTATTCATGCCTGAGTGAGCTTATTCATATTTTTAACTTTATTTACCTTTCAATAGTATGAACTTTATGTTCTAACCAACATCTCAATATGAACTCTCTCCCAATGTGTATATAACATTTCATGTTCAAGGTTGGGGATATATTTACTACAGTCCTATAGGTAGTGATCTAGGTATGTTAACCATGAAAGGGTCTTTAAGCAAGCTCCTAAGTAAGAAGAGTGTTTCCATGTTATGCCTAAAACCCCAATGGCATTTTTTGAATCCAAATAATAATATTTTAAAATAATCATCTTCATAATCTATTACCTTTATTTTAATTTTGAGACTAAACTGTATATGGTGGTTTTGAAACCCTTTGAAATCTAGCTTGAGTTGACCTCTTGAGCTTATTTATGCTTTCTCAATAGTATTCACACTTGGATATGCCTTTTTATCACATTATTAATGGATTTTCATGCTTATATACAACATTTGTAATTTTTATCATTCCTTAATATTGGGTACTAAGGTTTGAACCTATAGGTGATGATAATAGGATCCTATGGAGCTTCAACTTGGAACTCATATCTTATTATGAGGTGGATTTGCTTGATGAAACCATCAGATTATAGAGGTTCCTTAAGAAGTTAACATGGATTGTTGATTCATGTTTAGTATGACCTATGAATATCCTTGGCACCCCCATTTAAATGTTTAATAAGGTAAGGAATTTATATTTGGTTACTCAGACACATGGAGAGAGGATTCTATGAAAACCATTACTTTTGCTAATAAACCTTAACTTCTACTAAACATGTATGAATGTATTAGGGTGACTAGTTAAAATTTATTTAGCTTTGGGAGCCATAACTAAGATTGGTAATTGTGATAAGGGGATTATTATACACAACTGTAACATTGTTTTTACTTGTATGGTGTGATGATGAACTCTAATAGCCATTATTGTGGAACATTCAGTCCATATCTGCACTAAAGATCAACTACATAGTCATACTCATTTGAAGGCAAAAACATGGGAGAGTTGAAGGTCCATATGAAAACTCAAAAATAATATCATAATAACTCTCAGAAATCATCATCAAACCTCAAATGACTATCCATTCCCAGATGTATGTATTGGAGGCTCTTCCTCATCAAGGAAACATGGCTTTAGTCTAGATATTATGAGGAATTTTATGTTTATTGATCCCATAGTCTCACACATATGAAATGGGGGTGGATAATATAATTTAAGGACCTTTAGTAATTTTATAAATCACACATAACTTCCATTTTCCTTAGCTAGGCTAAAAACACACTGAAACCATTCCACTATTGACCCTGTGTCGATGTAAAATACTAGTTTAACTATATTAAGTTCTTAGCCTTTATTCATAAATCATAAGTCATAATTATACAAACCAATTAAAATTATTATAATACCATTTAGACCCCTTTATTTTATTCAAGATCTTAGGTTTCCATCTTCTCTCCCCTATTTATACTAGACATGAACCTAAGATGTTATTCATGGCTGCCAAGGATGACGATGGGAAGGAGGGGCTAGTTTCTAATATTTATTAGCTTGAGACTCCTTTATTATCTCATGTGGTACATTTATTTAATCCCAAATATATCCTTGACTCTTTATGACCATGTTCTTATATGGATCTGTACTTGCTTCAAAACTCCTAAAAACACTAGTTTCTTGTATTTTATCAAGTTTTAAGGCCTTTAAATGTTCTTAGTGGGTATGAATAGGGAAAATATGGGTTGAAATTAATTTAAAAACATGAATTATGAATGTGAAAGTTTAAGATCCATTGTTTCCCATGTGTGGGACCCTTTTGTGGAAAATAAAAAGCTTTGAATTGTGAAAAGACACCCTTAATATATAAAACCATCTAATCATGGCATTATGGAGTTCGTGTATGCCTTTGAGGGTGTGATTTATGGTTCTAGTGGTGTTTTAGGGTCAAACACCCATTTTGAAAGCAATAGCTATGATCTCAAGTGAAGGTTCAAAAAGAGGTGACCTTAATATCAATAAAATGACCTTAAAACATACTAAGGACCTAAACAAGGTTACTCCACATTTTTTATAACATTATTTAACTCTTATTATATAAAAATACTTTTTATACTCTTAACATACTAGATGGATTCATGATGGGTCATAAGATACAATATTGGGTCATCTTAGTTATGAGAAAATTTCGATGATTAAGACCACCCTAAGGCCTATTATAGATCCATATGCATAAATAATAACAAGGAGAGTTTTTTACACAATATTAATAGGCTGTATAATATAAATACCATGGTATTCCTTGACATGACAAAACACTTGAACCTACTACCTTGACATGATGACTAGTGATCCCCTTAATTTAACACTTAAGGGATATGAAAATGGTGACCATAGGTAAACTTGGGTAGTCAAGACATAGGTTGACTCATTTATAGGCCTAAGGTAAACAATAATTCAACATTACTGGTAACTTTAAAAGCTTGACTTTCCCACTAGTCAACAGGACCTAGGATCTCTTGCATATCATTCATGCCTAGATGAAGACTCTTTCAGTGAATTTACCTAATTAATAATACCTTACATACCTCAAGGAATATAAAAATATATAAAAGATGCACCACAATAAATAAGAATAATAAAAAGGACACACAAAAATTACACAACCAAATAAGAAACTAACTAGTCATGTGATACATCACTTAGAAGAAGGAAACCTAAAATACTACGTATAAAGAAGGTTTTGTGATTACTATTAACAATACTTGAAAAACACCCCATTGACATGGATAAGGAGTTAATAACAATTAATATTGGATAATTAAGAGGCATTGTTCTCTTTATAGTTAGTTAATTGAATACAATGTCACCTTAATGAAAGGTCTTTAAATAAGATATCTTTTCAAATGATCTCTTGACCTGATATTTATTGTACCACCTGAAATTCATAGCATCATCCCTTGTCTCTTCCTACTTCATTAATTTATTCATTCTCACCTCCATTTCATCATTCTCCATGAGTTCAAGTTGGTGTGTAAGTTTTAAGGCTGGCAGTTCAAATGGTATGGGTAGCCCTACCTATTTTACATATGTAAGAAGATATGGTGAATGGATAGCATCCCTCTTGGAATTAATCCTATCTACCCATAAGGTTATCCTTAGTTTGGTATGCCATTCCCTTTGGTTATAATCCATAGTTCTCCTTATAATCCTAATTAGATTCTTTTTGGTGGGATCTGCAAGTCTATTTCCATATGGATAGTAATTAGATGAATAATTAAGGTAAATTACATAGTTAATATCCCAATCACTCACCATTTAAATACTAAAGGCTATTTCATTATCCAATATGATGGCGGAGGGGACCCCAAATCTAGTCACTAGACTATCATAGAACTCCAAAATCAAGTTATCATTTGCCTCCTTAAGTGCAACTGCCCCCAACCATCTAGTAAAGTAGTTTATATTATTAAATACCCAATTGTGTCCTAAATTATATGGGGTATTAATAATACCTACAAATTCTAGGCCCCATTGCATGCAAGGTCGCTCTACTTTAATATGCTTGAGAGGTAAGGTAGTTAGTCTTTGTTTTCCTATAAACATAGAATTTTTTTGGCGCCTCCTAACCCAAGTATGGGAGTCCTTAAACAAAATTGGACAAAAATAGATTGATATTATTTTTTTTTTCTATTTTATTTATTTTAAAGTTCCTTCTTTTAGGCCCATCATAAAACTAGTCTAGGATCATATAAATTTCTCTAGTTTCTACACACCTAAGATCATGACATCAAGGTCTTTTTGAAAGAGTAGCCAATAAATTAGGATATAAAGAATGGATTTAAGTTTGAAGTAACTCCTTATTATTTTATTTAATTCTATATTAAATTATCTTATTTGGAGGAATCTCACCATATCTTGAGTCCAGCTAGAAGGAGATGTAGGTACAACTACTTGTTAATCACTTTGCATTTCCAAAACCATTTCCATATCCTCTTTCACATCTATTGAATGGTGTTCATATAGTTACCTACTACTAAAAGACATGGTTACCTTTAATTATATTTCATATTCCATGCATTTAGTCACCCAACCATCTCTCTTTTCACTCAAATCTTTGTTAAGGATGAAGTCTTTAATGCTAGGGTAAACCACCATGACAAGGATATTATTAGTATAAACTATGTGTCTCAATTTATTGAGATATATCTTGACTAAAAGTAAATGTTTTTAAACAAAATCATACCTAAATTCATACCCCTCCAATTCTTATCTAAATAAGGGTATGAGATTCTCAAGACCCTCACTATTTTACTACAAAATCATGGAAAAAATAGTGTCATTAATAGAGAATGCATATAAGAAGTCCCTTGAAAAATTAGGTTTGAGGAGGGTGGGAGCTTTGGCAATGGATTTATTGATGAATTTGAATCTCATTTTCCCTTAGTCCATGAAAACTCTATGTTTCTTGATCATATGGGTTAGAAGCCTTACCAATTTTACAAACTTGGGTATGAACCTCCTAATAAATTTGATTTTACCTAAGAAACTTTGCAATCCTTTCTTATGTTTGGGTAGATATTTAAATTTTTTGGGAATAATTGGTATTTTATTTATAATTTAGTTAAATGGTATAGATTTATAAATTAGTAAATAATGTCTGATAAATAATCTACTAATTTATGAAATTTATTGGTAATTAGAGATTTTTTTAAAATAGTAATAAGAGGGAGAAAGTAAGAGCTAGCTTAAACTATACCAATTTTATTAGGAGAAGATCTTATATTCACTATGTAGGCCTAGGACACTATCACAAACAATATTCTAACTTTTTTTTTTTGATTGGATAGGAGTGGTAAAAGTAGATAGGAGTGGCAATGATGTTGTAGTCCTTGTCTGATGCTATTATCTTGAGGATCTAAGATTTCTAGGTTTTATTTCATCAAGTTTATGTGATCCTATCTATGATGTTTTGATAGTTGGAAGTATGTAGAACTCCTTGTAGAGAAGATTATTTCTTCAAACCCTATCTTCTATTTTTCTTTAACTAATTTTGAGAAAGAGGGGGGATTAGTGTGTGCAAGATGTACTAGACATGCTTCACACCCTATGTGTGGTTACACTGCCTACATAACAATACTCTGAAGACGGATCAATCAATATGTAGTTCTCTCACTTAATGTGCTTTGTCAAATTGAGTGTATGAAGATGTAAAATGCTAGACTAGATGTACTTCAGATGGATAGGGACTCATGTAGGAATTTGAATAACCTTGTAAGTGTATTAGCTATATGTATGCAAAGAATAGGGAAGATTGCTTGATTGGTTTTTATTGTATTTTTGCTTACTTAGTGATAAATACCAACCCTTTCCAAATGATCTTTGAATGGGATTTTATAGGGATCTATTGGTCATAAATTAAATTTGCTCAAGTTAGGTTGATAAGGATATGGATGGGAGATGAGAAAGAATTAACTATTATGGATAAAAATGAGCTTGGAAAAAAGTGCCAAAAGTGGACAAGAGTGGCACTGATGCTATAATCCTAGTGTGGTAATATTGTCTTGGGTAGATGGGACTTAGGGGGATGGATTGGTCATGAAAAGAGGGTCTTGTCTTAGCTAGGATCAAGTCTAAAAGGCTATAGATGACTGGAAATCAATGAAAATAAGCCTATGAGGGTCATGAGATCAAGAAAGAGGTATCTATAGATAATGAGTCATAAACCACACTCAAGTTACCAATTTTACATTTTTATATGACTACATTTACCCCCCCTTATTCTAGTGATACAACAAAGCAAAATTCTAAGATAAAGGAAAAAGAGAGCATACTTGAAATTACCTATAAGGGTAAATAGAATGATGTTGTTGTGATGCTAGGTTGTGCATAAAGAGATCAAACTGTGAAGTGTGAGTCTACAAGAAAAAATAGGAGTAGATCAATTCTTACTAGATATGTTATATCTAAAATAACAACATACAAAACTGGGTAAGAGAGAGGAAGAGAAAAGAATGAATACACCTCATTGGGTACATAGACTAATAAAATACTTGTTATGATGTTGATTAATGCTAAGTAATGTTTGATGATGTTTTACCAAGATTAATATCATGAATGGAGATGAGTGCTCAATTCCCTAAAAAATGGCTCAAGAATGCAAAGGCTAACCCTTTGGCTCCATCGTCACCTACTAAGTGAAGCTAGATAACCCTATGTGTGTTGATCAATGTTTGGATTATGTGTCTAATCCCTCTGAATAGATGGATCAAGAATACAAAGGATAGTTAGTCCTTTGGCTCCATCATTTCCCCATGAAGTAAAGCTATGAACTAATATCGGTATAAAATGTATGTCATATGAGATGGCTCCTAAAACCCATGAATATAGTATGATTTAACAAATTTGACATGGATATCTAAATGTATGTTATAAACTAGGCCACTTTTGACCACTCCTAAAGATGGAGATTAGGCTTATATGAAAACCACTCCAAAACTGAGAATTTAGCTTATGTGGAAGCCACTCGAGAACTTGGGAATGTGGAGGGTAGACTTCTATGAAATCCAATAAGAAATGATGCAAACCACATATATATGGAATAAGGCATCCAACTACTAAAAATGTCTAGACAATGCTAAACTAAGAAAGAAAAGAAACAAATGTGCCATGCACATTGCCCCTAATCACTGATGTTTGGAACATAGATTCTAGTCTAGAAGTTATACTAATTATTGTATATAAAATTGGAAGTGGGATCCATCACACCATATATACCTCCCCATATATTAGATTCTCTAAGAAAAACTATATACAAATTGATGATTCTAGTTTGGTCTATAGTTGAGAAAATTGTAACTAAACTTACATTTCTATTTGTTTCTAGAAAATTTAGTTTTTTTTGTTGTTTACATAAGAGCACTAGAAATGGATAGTAGTGCCAAAATCACTATAGTGTAGTCTTAATTATATTATCTTGGGCCAAATATAATGACTGCTTTGGATTATTTATTGTCTACCTAGTCTCTTCTAATAGGTTTGATGTCTAGTTGTGATTCTAAATGTTCTAAAACTAGATTTTTTAGTTGATAGGAGCTTTTATCTCTATGAAAAAACCCCTATTTGTTTCCCCCTCTTTTGAGGGTAGGAATGGAGACCCTAGAATGACTACCCTTAGAAGAAAGATCCATACAAGTGCGTTATGCTATAAAAAATATATGATATAACAATGATAATTGATAAGATATCTCAAGATATAACATGGTTTGTATTGAGAGACTGCTAGATCAATAGGGGAATGCCTAGATAGATATAAAAATGTAAAATCATGTGCAAAGTACTAAACTAGAATTAGCAGTGTTATTTGGTAATTGTTAGTTTTGATGGAGGGATGGAGCATGATGTCCATCATGGCGTCTAAGAAGCAAGATAATGCATGATTTGGACAATGACATTACAAACAATCAAAAGTAATCAAGTAATAAGCACATAAGGCAAGAATAAAGAAGTTTAAAAGAGTGTCTAAGGGTCCAAGAAAATAAGGGACATGGGCACATGTCACTCAAACTAGAAATCAAGAATACAAGGCATGTTCAAATACCACATAAAAATACAATTAAAATAAGCAAAATTGGTGTGGAAGCCACAATCATATAGAGGAGTACAATCAAAGGACATTGGAAAATGTCTTAAGGCACACACATGAATAGAAGCAAAAGACATTGGTAAATGTCATAAGATACATAAAAGAGAAAAAAATAAGTGAGAAATGCAAATAATCTAAATACGTTAAACAAGAAAATAAATCATGTAAGGAAGTGGAAGTACAATCACATATAACTAGTTAAATCAATAGGGAAAGTATGCAAGACATGTTAGTACAAGACTAGGTATATGATATGAAACACATAAGTATTTTATACTAGTCAGTGTTGATAGAGTAATATATATAAGCTAGTAAGTAATGTACATCAACATGATAACTAGAGTGTGTGGTGTAGGAATGACATAACCTAGATGGTGTAGTCATGTAGAAGATGCCCCCAGTGGGTATGTATATCGATGTGTGTCTCGATGTAGAAATAGGATGCCCCCTCAATGGTTAGAGTAAAACAATAAAAGAGATAGAGGTCACTACACACACTCAAAAGAGATCAAGTGAAGCATGGTAATGTGGCTAAATTGACAAACAATAACATAGAATAGCTTATGTAAGCCTAGCATGAAAGTAGAAATTTAAAGCATGGATGATGCATACAATCAAAATATTTTTGGTGTTTTTGGATTATTTACATATTTTTGTATTTTTAAATATTTAAATGTTTTTGGATTTTTGATATTTTGAATTATTTTTGAATTTTTGAGATTTTAGCTATATATAATCAATCACAAGAAGATTATGTAAAATCAATCATAAAGAAACTATATACAAGGCTGAAAAGAGATGATATTAATTCATGAGTCTTATGGGAGACACCCTATCATGGTGTCATGTATCAAATAAAGGAATTGTGTATGATTATGAAGCATGAGGGAATTACTACGAATATGAGTTTGAAAATTTGGATTCATTATTGGTATCTTGGAAATCATAATACCTTGTATTATTCCACTCATCATTGTCATATTAATTTTGAACCAATGGAATGTTATTGTTGAATTTTGTTGTATCTAATTTTTTTCCTTTGATGAATTGTGTATGTGAATGATTTTCTTTAGGATGTTCAATAAATCCCAAACATTGGTGACAAACATTATCAACTGCTAGAATAGTAGTGATGCCTTGAGCTTGCTTGCCCAACCCTTGACCTTGAAAATAAAAATGTTGTAGATATTTTTTACCAAATCCATACTAATTTTAAAGTTGAGCCTCATTTTGGAGAGGTATATTTTCATCTTTTTTGTTCTTTACCTATGTTTTCAGTACTATTTTTTATTCTAATTTTGCTTTTTGATCCTTTTTATGTTTTGAGTTATTCTTTAGTAATCACTTTTGTATTGTTTATAAATTTGACCATTTTTTAATGTGTTCTTGTATCAATATAGATTGATTGAATAATTTATCTTTTATAGGGTCCTCATTAGCAATTATCTATTACATATGTTTTTTTAATGCCAAACATGAATCTATGTGATGCCCATGCATTCTACGATATGCACAATAATATCTAGATCTTCTTACTAGATGTAGAGGAGGTAGTTTTATCAACTTAGATTTAATCATTTCCCTTAGTACCTTGCTTGAACTCTTTTTTGATCTTTTAATGCTTTTTGAATCACTAGTTATAGAGTTACTTTGTTGTGATTTTTTTTTTTGATATGTAATATTGTTTTTAACCAATTGAATAGGTAAAGGTACATAGACATGATTGGCACTAGGACGCCTTTGAGGATTTTGCAATATGATCTAATTTTCCAATGTTTTGATCTTTTCATGTAATATCTAATTTTGTATTTGTAAATATGAAATTAGCTTACTTATATGGGTAATTTTGTCCCTTTGAGTCTCATAAGTGCAAACCCTAGTTGATTTTGATTGAACATATAAACACACATGTTGAAGATGGTTTGAATAAGTTATAGGTTAAATGTATGCATTAGGAAGAATAGTATAGGCTACCTCACCTTTTGGATGGGTGATAGCATGGACCTAGTTAGAGGGAAAGTATATATCATCCTCTTGAGGGAGAGGAGGCGAAGGGATTTCTTTCCTCTACATGAAATATGACATTGAAACAAGAGTAACCAAGGAGGCAAATACATCTAGGTAGAAACCATGTATATCGGATAAAACGTATGTAAGTGGAGTTATAAATTGCATAACAATATGATTATATAGAACATTCCACATGATAGATAGAAAATAAGGGATAGAGAGTATGGAAGTGTGCATGAATGTATAGAATTTTTTGACAGGAATCATAACCTTTCTAACATGTTTAGCATGATAAACTTGAATTTTTTTCCATATGAGTGAGAGACAGAGTATGCAAAATGAATATTGAAATTTTGTGCATTTTTAGAAATGAATTTTGTAATATCATTCTTTAGTATGAAAATTTAAAATGAAATGCAAATAATGAATCTTTGTACTAACATATGGTAAAATTCATCATTCATCTACATGATAGGACCAATGATGGTCTCCTTAGTTTTTGTAAGAAATGTAAGAAAAAATTGTAAATAAGTGAGATCCATTTTTTAAATCTAATTTTAGAATATAAGGTGATATCTCAAGAGTAGTAGGACCTAGTGTATGCAGCTAAGGTTTTAAAGATGATAATTTTTAAAATTTTACTATGAAAATTTGAAATTGAAAGTGAATTTCTAAGTTATATATGCAAGCAAAAAATTAGAAATTTATTAGAAAATAAGTGATTTAATGGGATCTAGTATATGTAACTAGGGTTTTAAAAAATAAATATTTTTGATAATTAATATTGAAATTTTAAATTTAAATGGATTTTCTAATTTAAATATGCTTGTAAAAATTTAGAAAATGATTGGAAAATTACTACAAAATTACTAGGACCTAGTGTGGGAAACTAGGGTTTGAAAGAAAAATATTTTAAAATTAATATGAAATTTTAAAATATTATGCTAATTTTTTATTTTATTATGTAGATTAAAAATCAAAAAAATATGGGAAAAATCAATAGGAAATTTACCCTAGGGTTTATAGGGTTTTTATGTGCAAATAAAGTAAGTCAGGTTCACCAAATGGTATACCAATTTTGGGAATAATTGAGGTTTTATTCCTAATTTAGTTAAAGGGTCTAAATTGATAAATCAATAAATAATGTATGGTAAATAAGATAATAATTTATGAAATTTATTAGTAATTAGATATTTTCTAAAAATATTAATAAGGAGAAAGTGAGAATTAGCTTAAACTGTGTTGATCTAACTGAGACAAGATATGATATTCACTATGAAATCCTAGGCCACTATCATATATAGGATTATAAATTTCATTTATGATTGGATAGGATCACTAAAATTGGATAGGAGTGTCATTGACACTGTAGTCCTTGTCTGACACTATTATCTTGAGGATCTAAGCTTTTTAGGTTTTTGTTTAGTAGGTCTGTGTGACACTGTCTATGATGTTTTAGTAGTTGGAAATCTATAGAGATCCATATAGAGTAGATTATTTCTTAAAAAACTATCTTCCATTGAGATTTGACCAATTTGGAACAAGAGGGGGGGTTAGTGTGTGTAATATGCACTAGATGTGCATCACACCCCATATGTGGGCATGTTGCCTACATACTAATACTCTAAAGGGGGATCAAGCCATATATCGTTATCCCACTTGATGTGCTTTATGAAATTAAGTGTATGAAGATTCAAAATTATATATTGGATATAATTTAGATGGCTAAACACTAGTGTAATAATTTGAATAAATTTCTAAGTGTATTCGTTGGCTATATCTAAAGATTAGGGAAGATTGGTTGAGTGGTATTAATTGAATTCTTACTTGCTTAGTGATAGTTTTCAACCCTTTACAAATGGAATTTCAATGGGATTTTATAGGGATCTATTTGTCATGGATTGAATTTTATCACGTTAGGCTGATAGGGATAAGGATGGGAAACTAGAAGCAATTGACCATTGGGGCTAGAAATGAGATTGGAAAATAGCACCAAAAATGGATAGGAGTAGCACTAGTGCTATAGTCCTAGTGTGTCACTATTATCCTTGGTATAAAAAACCTAGGGGGATATATTGGTCATGAAAATATGGTCCTAGCTCAATTGGGATCGATTTTAAAAGGCTATGGATGATTAGGAATCGGTGAAAATAAGCCTAAGAGGGTCATGCAAGAAAGAAAGAGGGATATATGGATTGGGATTCATAAGCCACACTCAAGTTAACAATTTTACATATTAATATGACTATAGGTATTGAAAAGGCAAGGATTAAACTTATCCTATTAGGGTCTATAGAGAGGCCTTCTTTGGACATGAATGTCCTAGGATTCTACCCACATGGATTGTAAAAATATAATTTTTGGGTTTCAAAGAGACCCCATACTTCCTATACCTATCAAACATCAACCTCAAGTGTGTGAAATTATATTTGGGGTCCTTAGATAATAATGTGGTGTCATCAAGGTAGATAAACACCATCTCATTAAAAATTCCTTAAAGTCTTACATCCATTGCCCTTTGGAAGGTGGCTGCTACATTTTAAAATCAAAAGGGAATCTTATTATAAGCATAAGTGACCCACATGGTTGTGAAGGTGGTCTTATGTTTATCCTCCTCCCTCACTAACACTTGATTGTATCTTGAGTATCCATCAAGTAAGGAGAATATTTTTTAGCTTTCAAACTTTTGAATAATTTGATCCATAGATGGAAAAGGATAGTGATATCTCAATGACACCTTGTTGAGATATTTAAAATCTACACATAATCTTATCTTCCCATTATTCTTCCTTATAGGCATAAGATTAGCCACCCATGAAGAGTGTTTTATGGGAAAGATGATGTTGGATTCAATGAGCTTGGTCAATTTTATCTTCATAAGGATCTCAATCTTGTGGTTGATCAGTATTTATTTTTGTCTCACATGATTATAAATTGTCTCTAAATCTATGGTATGCTAAGCCAAACTTGGGTAAAACCTCTTCAAGTCATGATACTCCCAAGAAAATATGTTTGTAAAATATTAACTTAACTCTATTAAGGATCCCCTCTCTTGGTGTTCACTTTCACTAGTTTGAATAGATTATCTTTGAAAATGATGACCTTCTCATAGTGATCTTCTTTTATGGACATGCTAATCTAATATTTCCTTAGTTGATCCTATTCATTGAATATATATTCCAGTGTCACCAATCCCTTAAGTAACTTATTCATCCTCAATTAGATAATCTAGTCCACATACTGCTAATGTAATCTACCTTAGTTCCTTGAGAAGAATTTTTCCTCCTACTTTAAGAATTATGTTATTTTCTTATCATTTTCAAACACCTACCTACTAACATATTTTATAGGGACTAAAGGCTTACACACTACCTTCATTTGAGAATGCTCCTTGATGTCCTTAAACCCACTTGGAATATCATTTTGTGCTCATATGGTTGCTAATCAGTTTTCATGTTGATTGGACTCTCTTTGGATGGATAAAATTTCAAAGGCCTTAAAGTATTCCAAAAGGACCTAAAACCTATGTATGTATGCCTTTAAAATTATATTATTAGCTACATTATGCCCTCTTACCTGATGCACTACTAATTCACTATCTCCCATGGTTTATATGACCTTGATACCTCTTTTTCTTACCCATTGTATCCCATGAATGAGTGCCTCATACTCTATTGTGTTTCAAGTGTAACTAAATTGAAACCTTAGGGAAAAAAGTATCTTTTCTTGGAAGGAAAGACAATAATGACAACTGATCCACTTCCATTTTTGGATCTAGATCCATCAAAGAACAAACTCCATACTCCATGATCTTGACTTGGGCTAGTGAGATTTGGTATGATATCCTCTTCCTCATGTATAAAATATACACCCAAATCTACCTCTTCAATGATATTTTATGGATCATAGACATGGTTATCTTCCCCTCATTCATCACGGACCAAATCTGATATACATTCAAGTGATTCAATGTCATTTTGGTCATTGGGGTATTCATCCTCATCTATGATAGTGCAATTGATATTAGATAAGTTAGGCATGTAAGGCTCTAAATGGAACCTACATATAAGATTACACCTTATTTCAACCTTAATTCCATACATTATTTTAAATACCATATAAGACTAGTGAAATGAGAGATAGCCCCTATCTTGCAATTGAAATCCATATAAAAGCACAAGGCAAAGTAAGGAGGGAGGTTAACTATTACCACATCTTAAGATATAGTGCAATTATGACAAGTAGCCAGACAACTTTTATATCCTTAAGGACACCAATAGTATTAGTGGGAGACCCATTCAGTTGTAAGAACCCTTTGGCATTAGGCTCATACTCTAGCCCCAACTTATCTGCTATAGACTTAGGCATGATAGAAGTACCAGCCCCACTATCTATCATATAGTTGTACGCTAGGGAATCACCTATAATGATAGAGAGATATAAAGGAGGGAGATTTATTACCTTGGGTGCTTGATCAACACAAAGTATATATGTAAGATGATAAAATAATCATACCTCATTACTTAGTAAAATAGACTAATTAAAACTTAATAAATTGATCATTGCAAATACAAAAGTTAAATTGTCATTTACAATATTTTTTAAAACATAACATTCTTTTCAAATATTAGAGAGTTTACAAAATTAGAAATTAAATTTTTTTTGGTCTTTCACTACTCAGCCACTTTATCAACCACAAAATCCAATTTATAGCACAATCCTTACTAATCCCTTCCTCCACTTCCTTTATGCCATCCTTAAATATCCTTTCCCTTTCAAGATCCTCAATTTCAAAACTAATATGAGAAATATTTTCCTTTTCTTCTTTCGTATCATCTCTTGTGAAAAGTAGACTTGGATCGACATCTATCTTCTACTTAAATAAGGAATCAAGACCCTTTCCTTTCTCCTTAATGATTTTTTGAGGTGTTTTATTCTATTTATTCAATATAATATTCTCCTTTAATTGAATAGTAGAATATAAACTTTTTCATGTATTTTTCAAATGCACATTGAGGACCTTAGTGTCTTTTTTAGATTCTCATATTTTGCCTAAAATTTTAAAAAATATATATAATTAGATTAAAATAAAAATAAGTATGACATGAAATTTTAATAAAATCAAGATACATTAATAAATATTTTTCCTTCTCAATGTTTGCAATCACAATAAGGTTGATGTCTTTTACCAATTTATTAAAATATGTCTAAGCTTCTGCATTCAAATTCTCCAACCTATAGGATAATTCTCAATACATTATCATTATAACTATTAGAATTAATAATAGACCTATATTTTTCTTGACCAAATAAAGTATCAATCTTTTTGGGTTCATATTGCACTAACAAAAACAAATTTTATTACTAGGAGTGGTTATGATAAAAAGCATTTATTTCTTTAATAAATGCCTTTGTCTAAAAATATTGAACCAATACATTTTTTAACTCATCTATAACTCCCTAATTAAGCCCTAAAATAATAAATTATGATAATAAATTATTTAATGGAAAAAATGTAATGGCATCATCAAACAAGTAAACATTCATTGGTGGTGTGGGGGTGAAGAGGTACATGGATCCTCTTAATCAGTTACATGAAGATCCACTCCCTAAATAAAATCATGTGGATTGAAATAATCTCCACCAACTTAACCAATTTTAATCCCTAAATATTTCTCATCAAGATCAATTTACAACAAACAAGTTAATCCCTACGCACCTAATATACCTTTGATAGATTAATTGGGGAATTTAGAGCATAATAATTGTAGTGTTCCTCTATTAGGTGCTAGCACTTGTGGTAATGGAAGAGTCTTCCCCCTAATGTGAAATAAATTTGGGGACAAAATTAGAGGCATACATTTCCTCAAATATTTAGGGTGCCCTAAAAAATGTAAATCATTTTAGAAAAATAGTAAATTTAAAAAACAAAACTATATGCTAGTTTGATATTAAAGCTTTAGTACTTAAATTTGGAGAAAATATTTCCTTGAATATACACACTATATTAAAAGTGATGGGGGTGGTTTTAGATTCTACATTACACAAAATTTAAGTCATAAAAATCTATAATCAATGAATCTTTAACTAAAAAACAAAAACATGCAATGTAAAATACCTTGCACAGAGGGTCAAAAAGGCACATAAAATGTTGGGGTTTGTTGTGGTGGTTGTTATTCCATGATATACTCAACTAATACTAAGTCAACTACAAAAATAAAATAATGCACTTGAATGTTAAAATTACATTTTAAAGTTTTAAATACTAAATATGCATGTAGAGATGATGAGGAAGAAACTCTTTTATATTTTGAAATCTAAAATGAATGAAAGGATTATTCTACAGACTCAAAATTTGTAGATCCTTCAAATGCATGCTATCCTTTTGAGGTATATTATTTTCATGTCATAAAGGCATAGAATATTACCTATAAAAAAAAAGGTCAAACATATATTAATCCTTAATTTGGTAACATTTCAACTAATAAATAAACTAACCTCATGTTCATCAAAGACAAAATTTGTGCTCATCTTTGAATGAAACATGGTTAGAATAATTTTTGTTTGGAGGTCATATAAGACCTCATAGTACAATTCCAAAATTAAATTTGAACAAGAAACTATGGAATTAGGATTGGTATAAGCATAATTTAATTTAATCCTAATCCTAAAAGAAATAAAAGTGCACCAGTCATATCACAAATTGTAAAAAGTATAAATAATGTAAACCACTACTCAACAGGGAATATTTAGTGATCTTCCCTACAATATTATTTTCAAGAGGAAACATTGAACCATTTTTTTTAAAAAGGGTCACAAACCTCTTCCACATGGTGGCCCCTCTTGAAACTATCTAAAATGAAAGTGAAAAATGAGGAATGAAAAATTGAATTTTTAATATTCAAAATAAATTTACATATAAAAAGTTAAATTTTGAATATAAAAAACAAATTTATAATTACATACCAGTTCAAATGATCTACAAGCTAAACTTTGACTCCAAATGTTTCTTTCCATCATTTATCAACATTACATTTGGAGTCCAAGGGTTTGCATTATGAAATGAAAGCCCTATCAAATTGTGAAGCTCTTCTAGCAAGGTACCAAACTAGATTTTTCTAGAGTCGACATTCACAGTGAACCTCTTCTTGTGAAGGTCATATGAAGACATTAGATATTTGAGTATCCCATAGTATATTTCATACTAGGCCATGTATAATAGGCCACTAAAGATGCATTTTGAAATCCAATCATTATATGCATCTGGTTATTGTATGATCTTCAAAATGTCCAGGCATAAAAATTTCTTAAAAATGTATTTTTTTCCATGGTTGTGGAATTGTCGTGGGTGGGGAAAAGGGC
Organism: Torreya grandis; assembly: GCA_037957365.1. Lineage (NCBI taxonomy): Eukaryota > Viridiplantae > Streptophyta > Pinopsida > Cupressales > Taxaceae > Torreya > Torreya grandis. Next base: position 84,362 of record JARHVA010005231.1, on the reverse strand, counting down.
AAATAAAAAAACTATTCTACAAAATGTTTGAAATGAGGGTAAAATGTGAGTATTTAAAAGGTGAGTATTTATAGGATAAGGGAGGTGGCTGAGAAACTTGCTAACATACTAGTTACATAGGTTACCTGGTAGTATAGAACAACATTGGTAGGAGGAATACCAGGAGATGTTTGATGTAATTACTTAGCACCACGACTTGACCCTACCATTCAACACCATTTTTTAGCCAATTATCTAACATCACCATTTGACATTAACTTCTCAACACCATAGATTGGTAGGAAATGCATAAAAAACACCATTTCATTCTAGTGTACACCATCTAACACCTACCATTTGGTGTTGCCATTTAGTACTATTATTTGGCACTTGTATTCTGGCATAAACCATTCGACACCAGCCATTTGGTTTTTTTTTGCTTGATGCATCTACTTGGTAGGATTTTTTAGTGCAAAATTTTGAGTTTCCATTCAACATCTCTCTTTTAGTGAATCTAAATGGTTATATGGAAAAAAAATTAAAAATATGAAATTGCTTGATTTTTCTCCTCCAAAAACTTGATAGATTTACCATCTCCCATAGAGGATTCACCATAGCTGTGAATAAAATTTTCATAGATTTGTCAAATATTTCCAATAGGTTATCCACTAGGGCCTATTAAAAATAACTTGAATATGAATAAAAATAAAAGATTTAGCTTTCAATTTTCATGTAATAACACATCATGTCAATATGTAAACACAATAACCAAACAAATATTACACATTTATTTGTCAAGTTTATCGTCATAATCATATATAGGTACAAGCTTAATGGCTTACCTCAAAAAACATTATTCCATTAATATCAACTAATATTATAATATGCTAGGTAATACAAGATACCATAAAAAAACCATTCTACTACTCATATAATTTGTTAACCATTCACAATGGTTTAAGTTCACAAAATTGAGTAAGAACCAATAAAATAGCCATGAAATTCCATATCTCCATTTTATAAATTCTATGTAAGTAAATAACTTGGTAAAATGAAATAAATACATGTAGAGTTGAGAATCAACCAAAATAATACATCTCAAATACATTTATAATGAGTCTTATAATGAATCAAATGTACAAGAACATTTGAGCATGAATCCTAAGATTGACTCCAAGAGTCATCCACCTCCATTTTGAGCCCAATAAGCTTTATAATACATTCTTAGGTGAACCACCAAATTGTAGACAAGTCCAAATCCCACTCGACCAATCTAATGAGCCCTCTATAAGTGTCCCTAACCACTCTCAACCATCATATTGATTGAGGATTCTGGCTCATAAGGTAGTGGTAACAATTTTAGAGTCTAGAAAGCACACACAAAACCCAACAAGTAAACAAAACATAACCACCAAATTAAAATAACCATCTTAAGTGTTAATATCAAAATTATTAGTTTAATATTAGGATTTAAAAAATCCATACATGAATACTAAATATTAACATGACAATAAATATTTTAAATATAAATGAAAAAATGAGAAAATTTTAAAGTATCAACCAAATTATCAACACAACCCAGTGCCATAGACAATACCATTATTAAAAAAAGTGTTCATGGACAACACAAAGGACTAAGGTACTTATTTTTCATATTTCCCCCTAAGTACATAATTAAAATAAACAACATTGAAGACACCACTTGCTTGGTGAAAAATATTCTACTTTCTTTTTTCCATAATAAAGAGTACATTTCATTTCCCATGCAAACTTCATTGTATCCCTCTCAAAAAAACTCCCCTCTTATTAAAAAATGATTTACTTATACAGCATTAAATTCTAAAATTTCCAACCATAATATTTTAGATCATGGTGCAACATGATGAGGGTATAAACTCCTTTTTCACCCACATCCCTATTTCTTCTGAAAAATGATAGAGTTTCAATAACCTTCTCCATCATAACTTTTATAGTCAATCCATCAAGTACCCAAAGACCAAGAAATGGTGGACAAGCTTCCATAATCTTAAAAATGGTAGTTGTGGTTTCTATCTAGCTCATAAAGCTAGTAATAAGCTCCAAGAATTAAAAACCAACAAGCACTATCATAAACATCCAAACACATTGATACTCTCAAACCCTAATTCAACCACATAATCTAATGAATCATGATGGATAAAGTCTAATACCATTGACTAACATTCCAAATATAATAAAATTTCAAATAATAATAAAATGATGTTATTCTATGTTCTAAGGTACAAGTGACCATGTCAAACACAAAGAAAAACATAAAAAATTAAGGACCCCAAGATATTTTCACAAGTTAATAAAAATTGTCAATATTAGAAACAAATATCCACAACAAGGTGATCAAGGTAAAAAATACCTTCACATTAACAATCAAAAAGACAAATTGATAAAGACAATGTTTGTCAAAGACAATAGGATTCACACATGAATGTGTATCATTTAAATGAAACTAGAATAAGTATAGTTGTGTTATCATTGACATAATATTATGCAATTGGTTAAGCTAATTCCAACATATTGGAAACCAATATTTTTATTGAAAAATATGATATTAGATAGATTAGTCCAAATTAATCAAGATAATAGTAAGATTTGAATATAAATCAAAAGTAATAAAAGTATACTCACTCAGTAAATCAATTGAGATACTAATAACATAGTGAAGTCAACAAAATACAGCTATCATCATTTTAGAAGATTGTATCTTAATATTCATTTTCATAATATAATTGAATGCTACATACACAACCCTTTTAACCAGAGTCCATCAATCAATCTTAAATCATGATAGTCCCTGAAGTCATAAAAGAAGACACATAAATATATGTCCAATAAATATCCAATAAACATAACTGAATAATCAACTAAAATATAACATTATAGTAAGTAAAAATTCCAAATAATTATAGAATAAAATTATAATAAAATTATCTACTAAAGTCCATGATATGATATAGAATCAAAACAACATATGAAAATGTTATGCATATGTTGATGCCAATAATAATACATAAATTTTAAATTGTTTCAAATTGGTTCATGGCATCCTCTCCCTATTAAAAAATATTAATTTTATATACTAATAAAATATCTACATATAATATTATCTAAAAATAATTTCATCTTCCCATGTAGCACTCCTTTCACTAAGTGGGTTCCACTAGACCAGCACTTGTTGAATTTATCTATTTTATAAACTAACATTGTGATGGTTTAACATCCTCACTCATTCTAATTTAATTTTATCCTTCAAAATAACCTAGATATTTTCACAATCCAAAATATAATAAGGATAATATATGTATTTCTTTAACAAAAAACATGAAAAAACATCATGAATCCTAGATTTATAAGGAGTAAACGATAGTAGATAAACAACATGACTGATATTTTATATGATGTCAAAAGGTAAAATAAATCACGGATCTAATTTATAAAAAAATCAAAATTTAATGGATCATTTTTGAGGTCTAACTCACAAAAGGACCTTATCACCAATACGCAATTCACATGGTATTTTTTTCTCATTTATGTAACTCTTTTTCTAGTCAGAGGCACTTTTCAAATTTTAATGAATATGAGACATATTATTATCATATTCATGAAGTACAGTAGGTGAAAAAACAACCTTATTTTCCAAGTTACCCCATAAAATTGGATTTCTACTCTTTTGCCCATACAAAGATTTAAAAGGATTCATTTTAATTACAAAATGATAAGTGTTATCATAATAAAATTCAATTAAATAGAGATAATATTCACGATTAATTTGTTGATACATGACATAAATTCACAACATGTCTTCAACCACTTGATTCAACCTTTAAATTTAGCCATCCATTTCTAAGTGGTACATAAAACTCAAATTTGAGTGTGTTCCAAATGTTGTAGTCAAAGTTTGTCAAAACCTTGATGTGAAAAATATATGTAATGAAACTAAACCTCTTTTACAAATATTTAAAAAAAAACAAAATCATCATTATTTAAGTTTAAATTAATGAAATCACCAACCTTGGCTAATTTATTAATTACCATGAGAATAGTATCATGTTTGTTTCAAGATATAGGCAGCCCAGAAATAAAATCAAGTGAGAATACACCTAATTTTATTTTGGTAGTTTGTGAGGATATTAAAAAAATCCAAGGTATAAATTCTTAGCTTTTACCTACTATAATTACAAGCATATAGAAAAAATTAGCCACGTCAAGTTTCATACCATGCCAAAAATAGTAAATTTTTAGCTCATATGTCATTTTCATGAGACATGGATGAGCATAACGAGGTGTTTTATGTACTTATTTCATAACATTAATTGAATATTAACCATATTCTGGTACAAAAAATATATTTTAAAGCCTAATCATACCATATTTTTCAATATAAAAATTAGAAAATGACTTTATAATAGGATCATCAGCTGAAATTGATCTTACCTCTTAGAGATACTCATCATAAAGTTGTTTTATGATAACATTTATAAAATCAGACCAAATTATATTAATTGTATAAATGTAAATGTGTTTTTTTAGGGAATAAACAAAAAAAAAACCTTTAACATAAGAAATGTCCTTTTTATAATTACATTCAAATTCTAGCCATCTATGTAAATGTCCATTCAACTCATATTGAATAAACAAATGTTCTAGGGTGTGGTAATCATATTTCACCTTGAATTTTTTTCCCCAATAGAATTTTTTTTTAACTATTTAAAATCATGAACTATGGCATAAATATTCATATTATGCATAGGATAGTTATTTCATGCTCCTTGAACTTTGTGACAAATAAGCCACCACTTACCATCTTGGGTCAAAATTCCACCAAATCCATCTTTGGAAGCATCTACCCAAACCTCAAAATTAAAATTTGTGTTAGGAATGATAAGTATAATATTTTTATTCAATATTTACTTAATATTTCAGAATATGAAATGAACCCAAATTCTACTCAATTTTATTTTTTGAAATACCATTTTTTACACTATAAATCCCAATAGGTTACATGAATAACATTCCCCTGAATGTTAGAGATATATCATCACCTATAAAATTTTTCTCCCTTAGGGAATTAAATATTAAACAAATTGGAGCAATAATCTCCATTCATACATTCATTTAACCCTTTTAATAATGATTCAAAGATACGTTCTCTAAATAATAAATAGGTCAATAATGATTCATTCGAATAAGTACGAGTTATGAAATTCCCTCAAAGAGAATCATTTCCTTTTAAAATTAATCCACCTAATCTATTTTCTTTTCTCATATTCATTTGTAGATCATAAATGGAGTTTTAATGGAAGACCAATTGTTAAATTGATTATATCACACTTTCAACTTGAATCCATAGATATTGATTTTAATTATTCCCAAATGAGTTTTATATCACACTTAAGATAATCAAAATATATTTATTATAACCTCAAAAAATAGACACATTTAATGTCTTTGAATAATCAAGGTATTATGGGGATTTATCCACTAAACAAAATTTAGTACAACTACTACATCCACTTCTCAACTTATATAAAAAACCATCTTAGAAGCTTCACATATATGGATAATTAATTACTTAATAGCATGAGATGACCATTATTACTAAAAAGACTTTTTAAAGTGTAAATAAGTTTATTCACGAGCCATTACCCATGGTTGAACATATATTCCAATGTGCATCCTATGTACTTGAACATTACAATAAATAAGCACTACACTTTTTGGGTTACCAGGCTAACAACTCTAAAAATTGTACACCAACTCTTCCTCTTTAAAAATCAAAATAGACCAATTATACAAGATATGGTTCTATAATCAACAATGTTATTTATAAATATTTTTACTACCACACAATTCATGTTACGTGAGCAAATAGGATCAGTTGGAATTTATATCAATTCCCAAAGCTTAACATGCCAAAACATGACTTTTAATGAGAGACAAAGAAATGATAACCAACACTAACATTTTTGTTAGTTATTTGTTTCAAGCTATGTTTATCAATCCAACAAGAAACAACAATCGACCATTGTTTACATTTAATAACTTTTTATTATTGCTAAAACTTACAATTGATTCACATAACCCATTATTGTTTTATGAATTCCTCACTACATTTTAACATGGTAAACATATGAACCTAAACCATATGAAAGACCAAAAAATAAAAATAGACCAATCATTTAATCTCACACTTTTAATAAAATAAAATGGGATAACTAACATATTATAAGGATTAATAATTACAACTACTACAAATCAAATATCCATAAAAGAAATAAATCATATCATATACCAGTAGGCCATTAAAGTATTATACCCTAAACAGTCTCACAACAACATGATGTAAAGCTAATGTGTATAACCACATCATCCCTTAACTGAATCTAATTTCTTGATTTTATCTTTTCCTGACCTCTTAATTATGATTATATTTGTTATCATAAGTACTTTGCTTGTATCTTGAGCACTCTTGGTTATTCTTTTTAATTCATTAGGATCTTAAGCCTCTTTTATTGCATATAATCCTCTCTCTCTTGATGATATATCACCTTTGATCATCCTTTGTATTCTATATTATAGGGTACATCACCATCATCATATCATAATCCACTAGCTTCATCCTCCATTCTTAGTTCAATCTAGATCATTCTCATATACATTCATAATATTAAAGGCTCCTTACATCATCCCTTCATTTTTTATTCCATCTCAAGGAAACTATGGCCATTTATCTAGTCATTTGTATCTTTCTAACACATATAATTATTATGCATAATCTCTAAGGTATAACTCTTAAACAAATCTCTCTCTCTCTCTCTCTCTCTCTCTCTCTCTCTCTCTCTCTCTCTCTCTCTCTCTCTCTCTCTCTCTCTCTCTCTCTCTCTCTCTCTCTCTCTCTCTCTCTCTCTCTGGCCCAGTCCTTGTAGCCATATTTTCATACAAACCTAGTAGGTTTGAAAAAACAAAAAAAATCCCAACCAAACCAAATACACTTTTAGATACCATGTATCCCCGTTGAGCTTCACATGAAATTTCATGACATAACTCCCAAGGGATACTAAAAAACTCAACACCCTTGCCTAATAATTAGGTCTCTTTAAGCCTAATTGAACTCCATAATCTTAGATATTTTTTAATATGGGAATATAATATTATAAAACCTCCTTAATCATTTATATAATGATAATTAACATATTATTCTATATTTTCATGATTTTTGGTAGGTTAAAATTTAAGTTATTCTTGTTTCCATTTCCAAAACCCTAGTCTAGTTTTAATATGCTTGTGTAAGGCTGAGAGCTTTAAAAAATGGTTAGTTTGAATTCTAAGATACATAAAACACTCCTAAGGCCTGTAATATGTCTTCCCCACCTTTTTTAACCATATCGAATAGATGAATGTTTATGTATAATGACTATAAGGATCCAATATGTAATTACATAGAATTTTGGGAATGTTCTTAAGGACTGTGTATTATAATGGAAGTTTTGATTAATTCTTGCACTCTGAAGGTATGGTTAACATAAATAATAATTAACCTTACCTTTCAAAGTCTCTCTATAATCTTCCCATCTCTTAAATACTTTTATTAACAATCCAAAACACCTTTGCTCTCTTTATCTTGATTGTACCTATTCAAAATAGGGGTCTAAAGAATGATGAAGTTACAAACATCCACATATGTATTAATTTAATACTAAAAGAATTAAATATTTTTTATTTATAATGGATGAAATTAATATTCATTATTTAATATCCATATTACTATTTAATTATATGAGAACTACATCAAATTATATACAACTTTTGTGACCTTAATGGAAAACTATCAATAAGTTTTTTTCTCATATCTTACTATTTAAAATTAATAGAAACATGTAAATTATAACTATGAAAAATTAACCAATGTCCATTACTAATATAAAATGGATTACAAAATAACACAAAATCTTCTTCTAGTCTTTATATGCGGGCCTATTGATAGAAATATGGGCCTAGAAAGTTTTCTTTTTTCTACTATTTCATTCTTATTGGTTTTTCCTTTTTCTCCTCCCTTTATATACCTATCCTAACCTTATAAAATTATATTATTCTCAATCCACACACCTTAAATGCATTTATAACCTTCTCATTACATGTAACATGCAAAAAAACTCCTTTTTCTTGCCAACTCCATGTAAGTGGCAGTTAAAAATGGTCTTTCTTGGTTCATATTGCTCTTTTATGACTTAAACATTGAAAACACATCTAAAAACCATTATAATACTTTATATTACTGTTATAAAACATTAAAAAAAAAATAGATATCAAACACAACCCAAAACACCACTCTAAGCCTAACTAAGAATTCAAATTTTCAATTTTTTATTTTGGTGGGAAACCCCAAAATAAACTCAAACACACAACTTAAAGACTTATAATTACTCCAAATAACCCTATTGGTTACTAAAATACATATAAAACCCATAAAAAACCAAAAATGGTTATAATGAACCTCTTAAACACGTTTACATACTTTGGCACTTTGTGATTCTCTAAATCATACTCCTGAAGTGGGAAAATTTTGAGCTCCTTCTCAAATACACTTTATCTAAATTTTTAATTTCTTTCCAATTATTCATCTTATGATATTTTTAACTCCTCCTACTTTTTTCCCTTTTTGAATTCTCCTTTCTTCTCATTTGATCCTTGTGTCTTTATATTCTTGCCTTATCTTGATTATTTTCCATCTCATATTCTACCCCCATTAATTATATAATCTACTACAACTCCTTTATCTCTTCATATTTTATCTCCTCTATCTATATATTCTCTTCATAATACTATGCCTCCAAGAGTTTATTCTAATTCTTTACTCTTTATCTTACTTGATGGATTTCTTCATCATTTTTCATGATTGGTTCATGCACTCCTTGTTGGGATTTTTTATTAACAATGTTTCCTCCTTTATCCTTGTGTTCTAATCGATTGTTAAGCATATTCATATTTTTTTTACTCTTAATAATATTTTATTTGGATGCTTATTTATGACAATCCACCTTCTCATGGTGTGTCTTTTTATAGTTTCCTAACTCATATTGCAATGACACCTCCTTGACCAATTGAATCTCATCATAATATAACACTACTTGGAAACCTTTTGTCTTGCTATCATCATGCATAAAAACAACCAACTTAGATATAACATTAACCATTAAATATGTCAACTTCTTACATTGTTTTTCCTTCATTAGCTTGCTCTTTTTCTCATTTGACTCCTTCCAAATAGTCTTTGGTATTTAACTCTTAACATGATATTTGAACTAGTTCTTAGGATAATACTACCCTCTCCTTACTCTCTAGATGATATC
>JARHVA010005231.1:0-67500 GCA_037957365.1 Torreya grandis | reverse complement strand
GAGATGGAGGATTGAAAGGAACCTTCCATTAAGGATTTTCCTTTTATTAAATATATTTAGGATGTTTTTCCCAAATAATTGTTAGGTTTATCCCATAAGAGAGAGTTTGATTTATCAATTATATCATTCCAAGTTTTGAACCATAGTCTAAACCCCCATATAGAATGATGACAACTAAATTGGTTGAGTTGAAGGTTCAAATACAAGAGTTGTTGTCTAAAGGGTTGATTCAACCAAGCATTTCACCATGGGGTACACCAATTGTGTTCCTTAAAAAGAAGGATGTAACCATTATCTTGTTTATTGATTATAGGATATTAAACAAGGAAACAATTAAAAATAGGTATACTCTACCTTATATTGATGATATTTTTCATAAAATGCATGGAGCATCATTTTTTTCAAAGATTGATCTTCAAGAAAGATATCATCAGTTGAGAATTCATGAGGAAGACATTCCTAAACTAACATTTAGGACTCTGTGTATGTATTATGAGTTCACAATTATTATTTTTGGGATAATTAATGTGCCTACACCATTCATGAATATCATGAACAATGTATTTAAGGTTTATTTGGTTCATTTTATCTTGGTATTTCTAAATGATATCCTTATTTATTTACAATTTGAGGAGAAGCATATAGAACATTTAAATTTGGTTCAAGAATAGTTGTATAAAGATAATTTTTTTGGGAAATTATTTAAGTGTGCCTTCTTTTTGAAAAAGATACAATACCTTGGGAACATTATATCTATGGAAGGAAGTTTTGTGGATCATTTAAATATAGAAGCCATTATGGAGTGGATGGCACCTAAAAATGTTCACGAAGTTAAGAATTTTTATGGGATTAGCTGGATATTATAGAAAACTTATGCCAAAATTTTCCAATATAATAAATCCTATTACCTCTCTTTAGTGGAAAAAGTAGAGGTTTGTGTGGTCAAAAAAGTGTGAAGAATATTTTTAGGAGCTAGAAGAAGGTTTACCTTATCACCATTGTTGAGAGTTACTAATCCAAATAGCTAATTCTTAATAATAAGCAATGCTTCAAAAGATGATCTTGGAGGAGTTCCTATGCAAGAAGGTTCTATTGTAGCTTATAAGTCCATAAAGTTGAAGCTATATGAGGAAAATTATGTCCCACATGATATGGAATTGGCTATAATAGTTCATGCTTTGCATGTCTGGAGGAATTATTTATTAGAAAAATCATTTGAGCTCAAGACTAACAACTTGGGGATCAAATATATCTTCACCCAACCTAAATTTAATTCACATCAAAGGTTATGGTTAGAGTTCTTATCAGATTATGATTATGATATTAACTACATAAAAGGCAAAGAAAATAGGGTTGAAAATTCCCTTAGTTATAGAAGGTAGTACCTTTCATGATCAAGGAGCTAAATTCTCTTAAAGAGATAAATTTTATGAGCAACTAAAGATGGAATTATCTTAAATTACTTAAGAACCTAAGAATTATGGATTCATTTTGGAGAATGATGGTTTGATAAGGTAGAAATGAAGTATTTATGTACTAGATAAGGAAATTTTTAGGTTTTTAGTACTCAAGAAACTAGATAATGCTCCTTATTCAGGTCATCCTGGTGTGACTAAGATCTTAGCAGAGCTAAGCTCATTATACTTTTGAAAAGGTATTAGGAAATATGTTGTAAATTTCATTTCATGATGTTTACAATGTCAGTTACTTAAGGATGAGCATGTACATCCTTATGGGTTGTTATACCCACATACCATACCATAATGAAAGTGGAAATTCATTAGAATGGACTTTTTCCAAGGTTTTTTGATGTCTTATAACTGGCATGACATGACATTGGTGTTTGTTGATAAACTCACCAGGGTAGATCACCTCATTTTTGGTAATATATCATATGATACACCTATGATTGTGAAGATATTTTTGAATGAAGTGTTTATATTATGGGTTTCTAAAAATTATTATTTTGGATAGGGACCCAAAAATGACTTCTAGATTGTGGTTGACTCTTAATTCAGCTTTAGGCACATAGTTCAATTTTAATACAACATACCATCTATAAAGAAATGTTAAAATAGAGAGGGTGAATTAGGTTTTAGAAGATCTTATAATAATGTATTTCATGGACCGATAATACAAATGGGAATAATATTTTTCATTGGTTGAGTTTGCCTATAACAACTCATACTAATCAACTCTGAAAATAGCTCTATTTGAGGTATTGTATATAATAAGGTGTAGAAAACCAATCAATTAGGATAGGCTGGGAAAAAGGGTAGTCTTTCATCTAGATAATTTTATGGAAATTGAAGAGGAAGTTAGGTTGATAAGGCAAAGGATGGATAAATCTAATGATAGATAAAAGAGTTATGTTGATTTGAAAAGAACCACATGGAAGGTTTTAGTAGGAGATAAAGTATTTATGTGGGTTAAACCACAAAAAAATATCAATAAAATTTGAGAAATCAGACAAGTTATCTCCTAGATATGTGGGATTCTTTAAGGTCTTATAATTTTTACATCTTTTGGTGTAAAGGCTTGTTTTTCCACTAACTTTAACACTCATGTATATTTTATTTCAAGTTTCCTATATTAAAAAGTATGTTTTTTATCATTCTCATTGATGCAAAGGTATATGGAATAATCTTATAAATCATAATCTTTAACCTAATATATAATTATATTGATATGGAATTCAACTTCAAAAAACCTAGCTTGTTCACAAGGATCAACTTTGCATTTATGTCTTTCAACTTGTTCACTAGGTTATATATTCTTCATACCAATGATATGGTTTATAAATTTTCCTCTAATCATGTTTCAATGTCTTTTATACTCTTCTCAAGTTACTCATTCTCTTATTTAACACATTTCATGCATTAATCCACCTCTTTTCACTTTTTCTAGTCACTAGCCACTTTAGATAAGCTCTTCTCTTAGATCAACATACCAAATCTTGTTATAGGTTTCATGAAGATAATATGACAACATTGATGATCTTTCATGATCATATTAAACTTAATTTAACTCCTCTAAACATCTCAATATTTTTCCATCACTCATTTCCATACCTCAAGTTTATAATGACACCCTTTGTCTAGTAGCCTTTTTTCACATTTCCTCTTGTTTGAATAGTATATGAACTTAATTTAATATCTAATACCATTTTATACTACCCTCTATCTATTTATATGTCTCCATAAAATTTCAACATATAACCCCACATCTAGCTAGTACTTACTTTATAACCCTCCTCTCAATTAGGCCTTTTTAGCCCTATAACATACCCATAGCACTAGTTTCATACTATACAAACTTGTAACTCATTATAAAACACTTGAACCCCTTTTGGGACATAAAAATATTTCATATCACAAAGTTTCACTAAATTTCACTAGTTGAAATAAATGATATGGGATTTTCAGTTTAGAAACCCTAATTCTATGATTGTACAGGTTGAGGGGATACAAAATTCATTTTATTTTACTTGAGGATGTTTAAAATGAATATAAGACCATATCCAAGTATTTTTTGGCAATTCATAACTAATAAAATAGGTTATAAACTTCATTTAATCCTTTTATGTCATATGGACACTCCAACACAAAATTCTTCTTACTTTTAATTAATTGTGCAAGGGTTTCTTAGGTATGTGTACCATCACAAGACTAAAAAATTTTAAAATGGACATTATTTTTATTAATTCCCCTTTAAATTCATATCAAAACTAAATTAACACCATAATCCATTAACTTTTCTCATCATACATGCTTCTTTGCTTAACACTTGATTGTGCCAATAGGGTATGGACTTTGATTGGGTATGTCTTTCTATTTATCTTCTCAAAATAGTCCTTAGTATTCAAAGGTATATTTTAAATCCAAATTATCCATTAAAATATATAAATAATAAATCACCCTATATCCATTCACTCTCTCATAACTTACATTCAATCCTTAGCATCCTAAAATAGGGTTTAGACTTTGCGCACAGGGTTTCTTTATTCATGGGGATTGTGTATTGGAGTTTGAACTTATTAATTATGTTAAATCATATTAATTTTCCTCCAACCAAGGATATTATTTTCTACATAACCTTTCAAATAAAATAATGACCTTTAGATATAAAGACTTTAAGAAAAACCTCACTCACCTTCCTTCTAGACTGACATGGGCATATATGTAATGTTCATAAATAGAGATCAATATTTATTTCCCATCCCCCTTAAAATATAAACACTATAATCCATTCATATGTGTTTAAAGGAATAATAAAATCATGATAAATTTACTATGGAATGTTTCCTTGTATTATCTTGAATAACCAACCACATTATCTTCTCTGCAACTGAAACAGGTATTCATTATATTCAAACCTATAACAAAACACATCAACAATTTGTATATGGATTCATGGGTTTTTAAATTGAAACTCATGATCTACAAAAATCATATGCTAAACAAGAGATCAATTTAATCAACAACAACTTCCTTCATTCTTATGTTTCATCTTCTATTACATGAATAACCCATGAATGGGCTCTATCAAATTTTAGGAGTTTTACATTCTTCCCTTCTTAGTTTTCTCTCCTTAGAGATATCCTCTCTCCCCTTATCCTGCTATATCATTATACCATTAATTTACTATTTTCTTTCCCAACCAACTTGAATGTTGGTTATGGCAGTTACAAGATAAAAATCTCTTACATTATAAATCAACATGAGGTTAGTGGTTATATCACTAAGCATGACTTCTTAACTTAATGAATTATGAAAATGATGAATTAAAACACCCTTTACAAGACTTCTTGGCCCTTTTGATTCAATATTTTATCATCTAACCAATTTAGACCATGTTTATGGTCACTCTTGACTTAGTTTCATATTTGAATTTTCAAATTTCAATTTTGGAAGGAAATCTCCTGTCACTTATTAATCTCACACTTATTAACCCACATTAACTTCAAAGACACAAATGGACCTTAGAAGTTCCATCACTCACATTTACATCCAAAAATTGACCAAATTTTACCTCTACTAATAGTAACATAAAAATGATGTCTACTTCTTTTATGCTCCTGCATCATACTCACCAAGAGAGAGAAAAATTGAATGTTACAACTTAATTTTTTTGAGTTCAATTTTTGAGGATATTTCATGTTCGTCTTGTTGATGATCCTACTTTCTTGATTATTTATCTTTAATAATTTATTTCATTTATTCTTATTCATTTTATCTAGTATCCTTGTCCATGCATTCTTTACCTCTATAATGTGTAACAACTACGGTAGATATTTGTTTGTTACATGTTCTACCTTGACCAAGTTACTCAGGACTTCATCATACTCTGTTTCTATCAAAGGGTTCTTACTTTTCTTACTTATTCTTGTTTTATGACCTTATTCTTCATTGTTCTCACTTGATGCTTGCTTCTTTAGTGGTTTTTCTCCTTGACCATGCTAGCATCTTCTTCCTTAGGATCTAATGGTCTCATATGCATCTCAAAATTTCTCGCTTGTTCAAAAATATTACCTTTTTCTACTTCTTCATTACACTCCACCTCTTGGTGTGTCTCCACATGAATTTGTTCATATTTTAAGGACTTTCTCTTAACTATTTAGTATGATAAAAGGTTATTTGACATCTTTTTGACTTGCCATATTTATGTATATAAACTATCAACTCAATTGTAGCTTCACCAATTGGATAATTTACCTTGTTGACTTATTCATGCTCTCTTTGCTTGCTTTATTATATGTTTGCTTGTGTATTTTATTGCATAACTCCTTGATTCTCTTGTTGTAATTAACTTTATTTCAGCCCCTTTGATGGATTAAAAATCTCCTATAACATCTCCATTTCCTTATTCAATATGAGAGAATTCACCTCTTCACAACCTTCATCAAATTTTAGAGCATATGGTTCTTCATTTCCTTGGGAACCCTTATCCTTGACATTTCCTTGGACTCCTTCATTAATGAGATTCAAATCAATCTCATTATGCTACATACCATGTTTGTTAATCACTCTATGAGGTGCTTCATCCTCACCTTGCCTTTCCATATACTCATCCATCAATACTATTGTTTCCATGTCCAAAAATCTTAATTCTTTGAATAAAATTCATATGAATCATAAAAAATCACATTAGAAGTCAAAACTTGAGTCCACTTATCTTATTCACACTCATAATCTTGTTGCACCTTCATCTCTTGGTCTTTATGTACTTGTGCAATGTCTTCTACTTGATTCTTGACATTACCACTTTTTTGTTTCCACACATTTTTTTGAGGTATACCTTCAAAATTATCCTTTTAAAACATTCACATTCTCTTATTGATCCATACTTTCCCTTGAATTTATTTGGATATAGTTAGCATTCTTTCCTTACCTTCTTTTTGCTTCTTGGATTTATATCCCATCATACTAACTTGATGTAATCTTCCCTTTGCTTCTTTTTTCTATACTTTTTCTTGTCTTCCACACATGTCTTTGTCTTGATTGTCCTCTTTCTTGAGGTTCACCTTCTCTATCTCACTATTATATGTATTGAGCCACTTAGGCCAAACATATCTATGACCTTGTCCCATCTTTGAGGACTGTACCTTGTCCTTTCTTTGAATCGACATATTAGTTTCTTTTTATTCATATGTATAATTAAAATAAATTCCCAAACACTCATTTACCTCTTTATATGACTATTTCAAGGTCATTTATTTTCTCAAATATTCATGGTTTTCCTTCATGTCTTCATGATTAGCTATCTTGTCTTCCTTATGTGCCTATTATTTTTATTCAATTGTAATTCTTGTCAAGGCATCATAATAATCTTCTTTTTCATATGAAACATGTTGAAGGCCTTAAATATCCATCACTTTATCTTATACAATAGGTTCTATTTATTTATCTTCTTCTTTATTCTTGATGGTTGATGTACTAGACCCATCCTTCACAAGCTTTAAGGTCTCATTCTTGACCTTCATCAATATTTACTTCATACCTACATACACATATTTAAAATAAACATTAGCATATAAAATGAGATACCACATAGTCTCCATGAATGCCTCTTGCATAGACAATTTCCATCTTTTCTTCCTATCTTATCTTTTAAGTGATTCTCTTGACACTTCTCTCTCTTTCATGTTCTCCTCAATGATAAGTATCTTCTCTACCTCTTTATCTTGTTTATCTCTCAAAAAATACTCATTCCTCATGCCTTAAACTCATTTTTTTATTCTAATTCTTCAAGACACTCATCTTGTGCCTTTTATCTCTCTTAAGTAGCTTATCACCTTCTTTATCACACTAAAACCAATCCATTGGATTCATTTTACCTTAATGAGTTTCACCATGATCTTCATATTCTCAATACTTTTTACCAACTCTCTTCTCATATCTTTCACTTATTTTCCTACATCCATCTTGTCTTTTTATCTTTTCTATCTACATCTTGTCTAGACCAATCACTAATAAACTTACCAGCTTCTTATATAATTATTGGATATTTATCTCTCTCTAGTCCTTGTCTATGACCTCTTCTTATCTTTATTTAATCTCTCTTGGAGTATTGCCTCTTCTTTTTATCACTTGAGATTTAATGTTCTTTCTTCACTCTACCTTCTCTAGTCCTCTCTTGACTAGATTCAAGTCCTTCTCATTGGACTTTGGGCCTTATATTATCTCTTTTTAATTCTAAATTTTTTCTATACTAATCTCATCAAGTCATATTATCACCATACTTCTCCCACAAAACCATGAAATTGTCATCTCTTACATAGCTCATAACATTATGTGCCTATCTCAAATAAATAAGTTTTAAAGAACTCAGAAAAAAACTAGAAAAAAGATATTACCTTGATATAATAAAAAATGATGTATAGGTGTATGGAATAATATTATAAATCATTAACTTTAACCTGATATATGAACCTAGCTTGTTCACAAGGATCAACTTTGCATTGATGTCTTTCAACTTGTTCACTAGGTTATATAGGCTCCATGCCAATGATATGGATTATCAAATATCCTTGAATCATGTTTCAATGTATTTTATAATAATATTAGGTTAATAATTCTCAAATTTAATGCATTTCATGCATTAATCCATTCTTTTCACTTTCTTCATTCACTAGCCACTCTAGATAAGCTCTTCTCTTAGTTCAACATACCAAATATTGTTATAATATTTATGAATACAATATGAAAACGTGGATGATATTTCATGATCATATTAAAATTAATCCATATAAACCTCTCAATCTCACTCCATCATTCATTTCCGTAACTCAATCTTATAATGATACCCTTTTACTATTAGCTATTTTTCACATTTCCTCTTGTTTTGAACAATATATGAAATCCCTTGAATATATAAGACCATTTTCACTACCCTATATCTCATTAAATTTATCAATAAAGTTTAAATATATAAATCCAAATTTATATAATACTTACTTTGTAATCTTCCTCTCAATTAGGCCTTTTTAGCCCTATCACATATACAAAGGATTAAAGAGTTTGGAACCCCTGGTTTAATGACTGTACAGGCCAAGGGAATAAAAAATTCATTTTATTTTTCTTGAGGATCTTTAAAATTAATATAATACCATATAAATTTTTTTTTTTACAAGTTATAACTAAAAAAATAGGTTAGAAACTTCATATAATCCCTTTAAGGTCTATGGACACTCAAACACATAAATTTGCTTACCTTCTATTAACTATACAAGGGTTTCTTAGGTCTATGTATCTTCAAAAGCTCAAAATTTTTTAAAATGGAAATTATTTTTATTTATTAACCTTTAAATTCATATCAAAACTCACCTAACACCATTTTCAATTACCTTCTATCATCATACATGCTTCTTTGCTTAACACTTGACTATACCAATAGGGTATGGACTTTGATAGGGTCTATCTTTGTATTTGTCTTCTTAAGAACATATCTAGTATTAAAATCTATATTTTAAATAAAAATTACCTTTTCACCTATATAAATCCTTAATCACCCTAATATCCATTCACTCTCAACTTACATTCAGTCCTTAACATCCTAAAACAATGTTTAGACTTTGTGCACATGGTTTCTTTATTCATAGCGATTATGTATTGGATTTTTAACTTATAAATTATGTTTAATCATATGAATTTTACTTTCACCAAGGATCATAGTATTTACATAAAATAAAACAATGATCTATAGATATAAATACTTAAATAAAAACATCACTAACCTTCTTTCTAGACTGGCATGGGCATATATACAGAGCTCACAAACAAATATCAATATTTCCTCCCTTATAGTATCAACACTATATTCCTTTTATATGTTATTAAAGGAATAAAATAAATCATCATAAATTTACTATTGAATTCTTACTTTTATTATCTTGAATAACCAACCATGTTATCTTCTCTTTAACTAAAACCTATATTCATTATATTCAAACTTGTAACAAAACACATCAGAGATCTGTATATGGATTCATGGGTTTTTTACAATGTAATTAATGATTTATAAAAATCATATTATAAGTAATAGATACCAACATAACCAAAAAAAAATTATTTTATTCTTATGGTTCATCTTCTATTATATGAACAACCCATGAATGGGCTCTATCAACTTTTAGGAGTTTTCCATTCTTCTTTTCTTAGTTTTCTCTCCTTCTTGGAGATATCCTCTCTCCCCTTCTCCTAATATCTCTCTATACCATTAACTTGAAATTATATTTCTAAACCAACTTAAATTTTGGTTATTTTAGTTAGAATACAAAACTCTATTACATTACAAGGGTAAGTACACTAAGTTAGGGGACAATTCCATGGATATT
This sequence comes from Torreya grandis, assembly GCA_037957365.1. Classification (NCBI taxonomy): domain Eukaryota; kingdom Viridiplantae; phylum Streptophyta; class Pinopsida; order Cupressales; family Taxaceae; genus Torreya; species Torreya grandis. The sequence goes on along the minus strand of JARHVA010005231.1, from coordinate 57,665 downwards.
TTGCATAACACAATCATGTTAATAAATAACATGATTGTGTTATTTAATTAACATGATCCCATAATTTAAATTATGTATCTATAATTACCAATCCATAACATTATCATGTTAATATATAATTATATTACATTAATGTATAATGTGATCATGTTAATAGATAATGTGATCACATTATTATAAAATAAAAATGGAACTACACTACTATTATTTTACACATTTAAATAAATGGAGTGAATGTTTATTAATAGGTAATATGATTGTGATATTAATAACATGATCATTTTATTGATAGCATAATAATTTTATTGATAACATATCACATTCCTATTATTTTTCTTATAAAATCATGTGGGAGTTGCAATAAAGAAAACTTTGGCTAGAAGCTTATTTATTACTCTAAATGTTAAGTATAAGAAAATAAATGTAACAATATAAGTGAAAACTTATAAATTTATTTTAATAAATATGATAAATTAGGGTCACTCAAAATATAATAGATTTGGTCTCATATTTTTATGTATTTATATGTGGAAAATAGTTTTTCAAAATCTAATTAGTTTAATACTTCGGCATTTTTATGGTCTAAGAATTAAACCTAGAGATTTCAAGACATAATTTTTGCAATTGATGTTCATTTTTGGTAAATATATAGTTCTTTTTTAGGGTTTTGTGACTTTTTAATTGATTTTTAGAATTTTTAGGAGTATTAGGTTTATCAAAATTGATGTTTACAAACCACTCACTTTGAAATGGATGAAAAGTGGTGTGAATAGGGTAGCATAGGTCACATTGATGACTTGCACACATAAAATGACCACTTTGTGTTAATTTAACTTGTTCATCATCACTCCATCATCCCTAATCACTTCTTACTCATGCCTCATCACCCCTAATCACACTCTCATCATTCTTCATTGTCCCTAATCACTCCCTTATTGAACCTCACTATCACTAGTCATCTCTAAGCACTCCCTCATCATCCCTGATTACTCCCACATTGACCTTCACTATCTGTCATATTCCCTAATCACTCACTCTTCATCCTTGATTATCTCTCATCACTCCTTAATTTACCCTAACCATCCATCATCTTATTTAATCTCTCCCTCATCATCCTTAATCACTCCCTCATTGGCTTTCACCATCCCTCATCATCCTTAATCACTCCCTCATTATCTTTCACCATCATTAACCAACACTTCATCATACCTAATCACTCCCTCATTATCCTTCATCATCCCTCAATGGCTCTCACCATCCATAATCATCAATTTATCACACATAATCATTCCCTCATTGGCTTTCACCATCCATAATCATTGCTTCATAATCCCTAATCACCACTCCTCATCCTTCATTATCCATAATCACTCCTTTATTGATCCTCCCCATCCTCATCATTTATAATCACTCCATCACCATACCTAATCACTCCCTAATTAGCTTTCATTATCCCTCATTATCCCTAATCACTACTTCATCATACATCATCATATCTAATCACTCATTGCTCATCCCTCATTGCCTTTAATCGCTCCCTCATAAATCCTCACCATCCCTCATAATCCCTAATCACTCCCTCATCCTCCTTAATCACTCCCTCATTGAATCTTACAATACCTCATCATCCCTATTTACTCCCTCATCATATATAATCAATTCTTCCTCATCCCTCCTCATCCTTAATCAATCCCTCTAATACCTTGATGGTGGTATTTTGTTAGGGTTTAATAATGTTAGGATTTAAAATTGGAGAGTTGAGTGCTCACACAAAATATAAGACGTAATGATCAAAATTATTTGGAGTAAAATTTGAAACATAAATACTTAACACCTATGATAAAATGTGGTCCTATTATAAATGATGTAATTCACAATTTAAAATTAACCTAAAAAATAGAAACAAGTAAAACCACCATAACACCAAAAATGGGTAGTAGATACATGAGGATCACCAAGATATGCAATTTCTTGAAACTAATCAATTGATTTTCATATGAGGACATTTTATGGTCTGAATAATTATATTAAAGGCCTTCTATTTTTATGTTTAGTGATTGAGACATCATACCAAAGAGTGGGAATTTTTTTAGATGATTACAACAAGTAGTCTAAGATTGGAAAGTGGTGCTTAATTCATAAATTCAATATTCAATCCAATGAAGAGTGTCACACTATGAGCTCTCTACTTACACATCTAGATAAGTGGGTATACATTATCTAGAATTATAAAAAGGTAAGTAGAAAATAGATTATGAACCTAATGATATGTTCAGTACTAAATATATCTCTATTTCCCCCAACAAGAAATTATATTAATTAAAAATATTATTTCATTAATAAATTTAGGTAAATAGTGAGCTAATACACTTCATCATTTCTAATGGAAGTTATAAGAATTTAGTTTCTCATAAAGAATATTTTCAAAAATTGAAATTAAAATTTATACATCATCCATAACCATATAGTAGTATATGATCTAGTGTAGGCCTTAAGAAATGGATCACCCAATAGTGTCACTTGGTCTACAAAATCAAAATTTTTAAATATGCAATCATTTGTGACATCTCACCATTAGATGTGTGTGATTTTATAAATGTGATAAACCATATATTTAACATTATGCATTTTATATTAACTCATGTAACAAATTCATTCATTTCAAGATGTTGAATGACATCCGCAGGCCCTTTACCTAAGTCATTTTTTTATCTAATTTGATGACATCTTAATATTTAGAAAAAATTGAATGAACATCTACACCATGTTGAATTATTGTTTCACATTTTTTAGAAACATATTTTTATGATAACATGAATAAATTTTTCTTTTTCATGTAAGAGATAAAATATTTAGGGCATAATAAAGACACAAGGAGTGCATGTGTGAACTTGATAAAGATTAAAGTCATTCAAGAATGGTAAACACTAAATAAATTTATATCTAATTCCAATTTTCTTACAATTATAAAATTATTGAAGGGATTTGTGTTTAGTTATTATCTTTTAAATCAAACAATGAAAGGTAGAATCAAATAAATTGTCACCTAGTCATTTGCACAATAAAGATAATTTGATGAACTAGAATTCAAACTCTATTTTGTGTTATTACTTATTTTAATTGAATATAAATTTGGAATATCATCCAATCCATTAGGTAATAAAATTGACTTTCATAACTGGGTATTGACAACACAAGTCCTAGAAAAGAGTTAATTTCTATTATAATGGATTAATTAATATATGATTGAAATTAAAGATATATTTAGAGTATATACTTTCATTAGATGATGAGGGAGTGATTAGGTATGGTTAGGTATGGTGAGGATTAATGATGGAGTGATGAGGGATGGTGAGAGTTAATGAGAGAGTGATTAGTGATGTTCATGGATGAAGAAAGATTGATTAAGGATTATGAGGCATGAGGAGGGAGTGATTAGGGATTATATGGGATTGTGATAATCAATGAAATAGTGATTAGGGATGATTATATAGAGTGATTAGAGATGATGAGAGATAATGAAGGTCAATGAGGGATTGATTAAGGATGAAGAGGGATGAGGATGGACTTAATAGGGATGAGAAATATATTAATGATGATTAGTGATGAATAAATAGTGATTAAGGATGATGAGGGATAGTGAGGGTCAATGAAATAGTGATTATGGATGATAAGGGAGTGATTAATGATAACTAGGGATAGTGAGGGTTAATGAGGGAGTGATTAGGGATAATGAGGAATGATGAGAGAGTGATTATGGGTAATGACAGATGAGTAGGAAGTGATCAAGGATAATGGAGGAATGATGAACAAGTGAGATTAACAAAAAGTGGTTATTTTATGTGTGTAGGTCATAAATATGACCTACACTACCCCAATCATAACACTTTGGATCAAGTTTAAAGTAAGTAGTTTTTAAACTTTAATTTTAACAAATATATGACTCCTATAAATGCCAATAATCAATCTTGAAGGCACATAAACCTAAAACTAACTATATATTTACCAATAATGAACATCAATTGTAAAAGTTATATACTAAAATCCCTAAGTTTAATAACTAAACCCTAAAAATATCTAAGTATTGACTAGATTGGATTTTGAAAAACTATTTTCCATGTTGCAAATCATGTAAATATAAGACCAACTCTATCATATCCTGAGTGACCCTAATTTATTATGGACAATGAGGGATGAGAAGGAAGTGATTATGAATGATGAGGGATAGTTAGGGTCAATGAAGAGTAATCAAGGATTATGAATGAATGATTAAAGATGACTAGGGATAGTGAGTTTCAATAAGGGAGTGATTAAGGATAATGAATAATGATGAGAGAATGACTAAGGGTGATAAGGCATGAGTAGGAAGTGATTATGGATGAGGGAGGGATGATGAACAAGTGAAATTAATAAAATTTATTTGATGTGTGTTGGTCATCATTGTGACTTATCACACCATTTTGCATCAATTTCAAAGTGAGTGGTTTATTAACATCAATTTTGACAAACCTAAGACTCCTATAGATGTTAGGATTCAATTTGAAAGGCATAAAAACCTAAAAAACAACCATATGTTTAACACAAATTATGTTTTTAAAACCCCTAGGTTCAATACTTAGACCCTAAAAATGCTTAAGTACTTACCTGATTGGATTTTTAAAAATTATTTTCTACATCATAAGGTGTGAAACTATAAGACTAACTCTATCAGAAGCCGAGTGTCCCTAATTTATTATATTTATTAAAATAAATTTAAAGTAGTAAATATTTACATTTATTTTTTTATACTTAACATTTAGAGTAGTAAATATAAGCCTCTAGCTAAATTTGCCTTCATGTGAAAAACTCACATGTTTTAGGGTGTTGAGAATATATGACATAATCACATTATTCAGTAACATGATCATGTTATTAACATGATCATAACATTTGAATTTGAGTTTAATTATCATGAATTTTGGCTCAATAATGGATTGGATTCCCAAGCCAAAGGCTTGGACTAGAAATGTACAATCATGTTTTGAAAGGTGAGAAAATAAACAATAAATTCAAACTTTGATTTCCAAATACACTAAGAATTTCAATGTGCAAATTCAAAAACATGACACCATCATGATAATAATTCTATCCTATTTCTGAAAATATGGTTTTTATAATTTTTGGAGTAATTTAAGGTTTCAAACTATGTTGATTTCTATTTATGCCTTTTTTAGGCCATTACATGCTGCAAACATAAATTCCTATACATGTTCATGTAATTTGTCTTTCATTGATCTGAGTGAAAAATAATTATATGGTGATCAAGTAGGCCTAATGCTACACACATTCAAATAAATTGATTTTTATTTTTTTAGGTAGTTATGCATGTCGTATGGATGGCTATTCATTTTTTGTCAGTTTTGAGGATCTATTTACTTGAAAAATTCATGAAAAAATATTAATTAAAAAAATATAGGTGACATACTACAAGATATTACCTAATTTTTTCCCAAAGGATTTCAAATAATATTAAATGCTTCTCAAAAAATGGTGGTGCACATTACAACTATTTATCTACTATGTTTTTTGAAAAAAAGAGTTCCTCTTAAAATTTTAGATGTTTAACTTAGTTATAGTTAACCATTTTTAAAAAAATAGTGTTTTAAAAACTAGACTAAAAATTCTACATTTCATGTTCTTACACCATCTTCAAATTTGGAGTGTAGATATCTCAAATTATCTATAAAAGTTTAGATTTCTGAAATTCTAAAAAAATCATGTCTATGGGTTGGCCACTTTTGATCCCCCAACTTTGTGCACTTACCAGTAACTCAATGTGAGGTTAGTGGTTATATCACTAAGAATTACTTATTAAATTAATGACTTATACAAATCATGACTTTGAACACCCTTTACAAGACTTCTTGGCCCTTATGAACCAATATTTCCTCATCTAACCACCTTATACTATGTCTATAGTCATTCTTGAATTAGTTCCATATTTTAATTTTAAAATTTTAATTTTGGAGGGAAATATCAAATCACCTATCAAACTCACTCTTATTAACCCACATTAACTTAAAAGACACAAATGGACCTTAGAAGGTCACTCACTCACATTGTCATCCCAAAATTGACCAACTTTGACCTCTACTAATAATAACACAAAAATGAGGTCTCCTTGCTTGATACTCCTACATCACTCATGTACTGGATTAGAATGATTTACAAGTTTTGGATCTCAGGGTGGCCACAATAGAACTAGTTATAATAATTGACACTCAAAAACATAGTTTGGGAAACAAGGTCTAGTGGGACCAATATTCTGAAGACAGTGCCACTTAAAAAGACTATGAAGAGTTTTATAAGTTGTTTCCACATTTGTTTGCTTATTATTTTATTGGATATTATGTTTATTTTCTACTAAATATTTTTTATTTTAATTGTTTTATTTAAATAAGTGTCATTGGGGTGATGACCATCTTTAGTGTGGAAGGATGTTACATCATGATTCTCCTCTAGACTCATTAATCTATTAATTTATAGATTTTATGGTTAATAATTGGTTAAATTATTATTTTAGGAAGCTATATTTGTAAATATTGATTTCTGAGAGTTATATATTACTTATCCTCATGATCATTAAATTATTTGTTACTTTTTCATGTTCTGTTACAATATATTATGATCATGATTATTTAGTTTTTTTAGTTGTAGCAATTTATTATGGATTATTTCATGATATGGTCTAACTAATATTTATTGTATTGAGGTGGATGTCGAATGGACTCCACCCTCTAGACTATGACTAAGGGAGGGTATTATCATAGAGGATAGATTAGATGGAGATTGTGGTGGATGAGAGAATGAAGATAAAACCCCTACACACACCATGGTAGAATCTTGTTACTATTTGATTATGTTTGTTCTAATATTTCATTGATTATGTCACATGTTACTTCAAACTTTCCATGTAGATATTTTGATGAGCTTGGATAATTCTAGTGTCTTGATGGTTATAATTTATGTAATTATTTCTCATAACTTGTGCACAAATATTCTTTCATGGTCTTGTTAGTGTGTGGTGTCAAAAATGAAATGTTTTATGGAATGGTACTTTATTAGGATTGGTCTTGTATGACTAAATAATTTCATTAAATTACTTTTGTCTAAAATTCTCTGCTAGTTTAAAGTGGCTAAACATCATAGGGGTTAAATGGGTGGCATGTTTTAAGCATTAGTTATTTAAATTTTTGATGTATTAATTAAAGTCATATTTGTGCAAGTCTATGGGATAATTTAGAGAACCATGTTTTATTTAATAATGGTTATATTTTTAAATTAAATACATTATGGTTTTATTAAAATTCAAGTACCAATATTTTTCTAGAATGTAGAGCTGATTATGAAATAAATCATATTCCTTGGAATCTAGGGCATCGAATAATATTGGATAGAAGGAATTTTAGTAGCAATGATTTTTGGAATCAAAGGGAGACTTTTGGAAACTTTCATTTTTTCACTATCATTACATTTTTTATTGAAAAAACTTGATTGGTAGTGAGATTATGTCTAGTCACCATGCCAAAAATGCATAAAATTGTTACATAACTAGAGATTCATCTATCGGAGACCTAGTTTTATGGGAATTGTTCATTTATTTGGCATGCATAGCTTGATCTAAAAGATATATGTGGAGGGGAAAAGGTTTTAAGGAGCATACGGTGGATGATGAGAGGTTTCAGCAAAAGAATTTAGATTTTGTACAAACCTAGACTGTATTTCTCAGGTAGGGTTCATTGGTTTAAAATTCACGGTTTTATCATTATGAAATGATTTATAAATTATTTTTGGTATATGTCATTAAATTTTTTTAATTGGGTCTCTGTATTTTCTAATAGATTTTAAAACAATTCATGGGATTTTATGTAATTGGCCCTAGGGATGGGTTTGGCCCATCCATAGGGTTTAATACATATAAATCCTAACCCTTGTTAAATGGCTATGCATTTATGTATTTGGGGATATATAAATAAACCCCATGATTTAATTTTGGGCTTTGTTATAAAGGAAATTTTAAAACCTATTTATGAAAAGACGTAGGTTTTGTCAATGACTAAGTTTTATTTGGAATCATTCAAATACATTTCACATTTGTTGATATATATGTGACATTGGGATGAGGTTGAATCTATTTTTGATTAAATAAACCTCTTTACATGAAGGTATAATAGTTATACTCTTTTTGGGTTTGAAATGATGGCTTCAGGTATCTTTAGGTGTTCTTATGCTTATTTATGAGTATGTTTCCATCTTTGAATAACTTCTTGAATTAAATATAAACATAATTAAAACATGAATATATGTAATCAAACATATAGATGGGTACAACCCATCCATAGTGCCATACATATATATATATATATAAGCATAATAAAGTTATAATGCAGGATTTGGTGGATGATGCCAAGCTATAGTGTTATAATGCCAAAATCACAAGCCAAGCCATCAAGATACATCAAACAAGTATAAGCAAATAATAGTGCCAAGGAGAGAAGGAGTTGCAAAATTCCATTTTCCAAAGAGTCTTTGAGCACAAGTCGAGCAAGTTAAAAGAAAACATCACTTGTAGCATTCAAGGAAGGTAAGGAATTTGTAATTCTTTGCATTTTATTTGAGCTTTTTCATTTGTTGTTTGTTCACTAGGCCTCTCCCTATGATCTAGGCAAGTAAGTGTTATGCATGTTACTCTGTGTGTGTGTGTGTGTGTGTGTGTGTGTGTGTGTGTGTGTGTGTGTGTGTGTGTGTGTGTGTGTGTGTGTGTGTGTGTGTGTGTGTGTGTGTGTGTGTGTGTGTGTGTGTGTGTGTGTGTGTTTGTGTGTGTGTATAAACTTAGGCCTTGGGTATGTGGTTGTGCATTTGAGTAGCTATGAGAATAATAAAAGGTGGGGTTTTCTTTTGTTTGCCTCTGTGAGTTGACATAGAGGAAAAGTATAAATAAAAAAATGGAATTTTTAATATTATTAAACTTTTATTTATTCTAGATAAATTTTGGGACTAGGTGTTATTGTAATTTGTAGCCTAGTATGGTGAATTGTACATGTATGTTAACATTTTATATTATTGAACTACTCAGATAAACTTATGATTTTCTTGTTATAAAAATGTGTTATGAAAAATATGTTTTATTTATAATTTAATTTAGACCCATATTCATGGATTTAATTCAATGATTATAAAACATTGGAACTAAAGAATGGATTTCTTCTTTAGGCATAATTTAGGTGTCTAATTCATAATAGAGTCTTATAAATGAATTTTTATGTTTGGTTTAAGCAATTTAAGACTCTTGTTGAAATTTTTTACCTTGGGTTAGTTAATTAAAATTATATTTATAATAATCATGTGCGTGTGTGTGCACGCCCGTGTGTACATGTGTGCCTGTATGTGCACACGTGCATGTGTAAACATGGGTTAGTGGATGAAATCCATAAGACCCATGTATATATGTATGTATGTATCTATGTATGTATCGATGCATAATATATATGGATATACAAATTTAGATGCATGTACCTAAATATGTTAAACTATTTGAAGCTTTCAAGCTAAATTGTGTAGAATGTTAATTATAGAGCAACATACACTTTTAGTAATCTTTAATTTATATAGATTTTATGTTTATAAAAGTGATTGTTATATGTGTTAATATGCCACACACACACACCCACATCCATGAATAATATATATGGATATACAAATTTAGATGCATGTACCTAAATATGTTCAACTATTTGAAGCTTTCAAGATAAATCCTATAGAATTTTAATTATAGAGGTAAATACACTTTTAAGAAGCTTTAATTTATATATATTGTATGTTTATAAAAGTTAATTTTAGATGTGTTAATATGACCAAATACATATGTTTATGTAGTTGAGGAATTTGGTGATATATTCCTAATTATCATACATTTTATAATTATATTTATATGTGTATTAGTGTATTTATGTGGTACAAATATTATATGTGTGTGGAACTTAAAAATAAATGGGTCATTAATGAGTTGTATGAGGAAACATGTAGATGTGAATTAATATCATGATAGTAATCTTTTAGACTATTTCAATTATTTTTATGTTATGAATAAATTAGTTGATTTAATTAAAAGGTTATGATTATGATTAGTTAGTTGATTTGTACTAGTTAGATACATATGATATCATATATGGGATTATATGAATTCCTTGTATTCATACGTGTTGTGGCATTTTATATAGAAATATGTTAATTGAATGTTTTAATTTATTATTAATTATATTTGAATTAATATGATATTAATGATACTAAACAACTAGGTGAGATGGACTTAATGTACTTATTTAGTGTCACTAATAGACAAATTTGATGAAATCTAATAGAGTTGTGTGTGTGAATTTAAATGATCTTCGAGATTTGAAAACTATATTAATTTTTTTTTCCAAAGTAATGTTTATGGTCAAAACATTTTCAAATCACCTATTTGATATAGTTTGCATGTTTTTCATGATATCATATTAGAACATATTTATTTATGATATACTACATGTGATAGTTACCTTAAAGCACATGGGTTCTAGTTGACATTCTTGATTATCACACCATCATTATCTACCCATCCATGAAGGGAGGGACATTCCCTAGTTGGGAGATTGTGCGATGGATCTATGGTCTATGGTTGGTATGGAAAAGTACATGGATGATACTCTCCATCCCCTCCAGTAGTCAACTAATAGAATATATACTTTTTGATAACAACAATTTAATTTAGACTCATATGGTTTATGGAACATTATATAATTTTAAGATGATATTCAAATATGTAATAATGTATAATAATACTATTTGATGTTAATTTTATAGTTAAAGTAGTTGGATATTCTCGTATTGGTTGTGATATTTACTCTAGTAGTGGATAATTTTTTAACTTGTGTATTCTAGTACTATTATATAATTTACTTGTGAAATCAGATTTGTATTCATTATAGTTATCACTAAAGAAATGAATCATACGATCAACATGATGATTAAAGAATAATTTAATTATTGATGTATTTAGTTAAAGATCATTTGTACTTGGAATTTAGTAAAGGTAATTTTTTAATGAGTTAATGACTAAAAAAATAGTTGACCTAATTCTATTATAACCCAAATGGGTTATTACAAATTTCCTCTCTTGCATCTTCAAAACCTATACCTTCATGCTTAGTACTCATAAAATTACACTCATGAGACTTGATAGTCTCTTATTAGAACCTCATGGTTCTCACCACCTTTTATTAATTTTTGCTTTCTTATTCTAAACCTCTCTAGGCTTCTCTCTCATCTTCTTGAGTTACTTATCTTTTTCCTCTTAAGCGCTAGTATTTATATACATAAATTAGTTACCCATATTAGTTTATTGATCAATTCCCATAACTCTATACTTAGCTTTACCTTGGCTTGCAACTTGATTTTATTTACCTTTTACTAATTCTTATCCACCTTATTTGGCTATAACTCATTGCTTAATTTTGGTTTTTATTCCCTTGTGTGGCCTATAGCTTCACCATATTGGAGTTTTATCATGGGAAACATGTTATTTGTACTTTAAGTTTTACTTTTTTATTCTTGAAATTCTACCTCTTGATCATGTATGATAACTTCTATCTTCTTTTCACCTTTACTTAGGAATTTTATAGGTTAACTTCAGTTTCTTTCATTAATGATCTCCATATCAACTTTTCTTCTTCATTATGTTGTTTCATATCTTAGTCCATCAATTTTATTTGGGATCCATATCCACCTTGTGTCAAGATAGACACTCCCTCATTCTATAAATCATCTAGTATATATTTTTGTTCCATGATGTATGTTGCCTCATCCTTCACTATTAATCTCTCTTAAAACTCCATTGTATCATACCAAGTGATCCACTTATTTAGCTATTAGTCTAGGACAAACTTTATCCTTCTCTTCATTATTTATGGCATGCTCCAAATTTGCCAATTCTTCTTGTAATCAATCCCATCTTTCATAGACAAATGGTTAGTCTTGTTGCTCACCTACAAACTCTTCATTACCTAAAAACTCATGTTCAAGATGTTATTTGATTTCTTCATGTAATTCAAATGAGAATTTACTATTTTCATACCTCTTAAGCTCATCCTATTAATTAATTTATATTTTTTTTTATGTCTTTCATGAGGCATCCTTCTTTTTAAAAATCTCCTTCCCCAAGCATCTCTTCTTTTTCCATGTAACATTTCAATATACCTCCATAGATTGTTGCCTAATCAATGTCTTATTCAACATAATAATGTTTGTTCATGTTTAATTTCCTTCATGTTTTGAAGTTTTATGTCTTCAACATGGAATTGTTATTTTATCACCTCTCTACCTCCATACACACATGACAAGAAATCATAAGATTTAAAAACATGAGGCTTGTTTGCCTCCATATTCTCTTTTTTAGGTTTCTTTATATCCATGACTATCTCCTTCTTCATAAGGTGATTCTCACCTCTTTCTTGTCTACCAACTTTTTCATCCCTCATGAACTTCTTCATCTCCTCCTTGAGCTACCTACATAGTGATTTATTTTGCTTCCCATGGTGTCTCATGACCATTTTTTATTCTTCTCCTCCATATGTATCCTTATAGGCCATTTTAATCTCTTCTTCCTCATAACATAACCATACCATTGGCTTTCTTATAATTTCATGAGCTCCTTAAAGATCCTTACCTTCTATATCCTTCAATCTATCTTAATCATCTCTGGTTCAATAACCAACCCTTTTATCTTTGGGTCTTTTTCTTATTTCTCTCCTTGTGGTACTCTAACTTAGCCAATCCCTTACTCATATTTTCCTTCTCTGTATTCATATTATCACAATCAAGTCTTTTTCAACTTGTTTTGGTGTTTAAACATAAGTTATGTCCTTTTCCTAGTCTATTGACACTCTTGTCAAAATCTTTATCACCTTGAATCAACTCCTCTCTCTCTCTCTCTCTCTCTCTCTCTCTCTCTCTCTCTCTCTCTCTCTCTCTCTCTCTCTCTCTCTCTCTCTCTCTCTCTCTCTCTCTCTCTCTCTCTCTCTCTCTCTCCTCTCTCTCTCTCTCTCTCTCTCTCTCTCTCTCTCTCTCTCTCTCTCTCTCCTACTAGGTCTCTTCTTAGGGCTTATCTACCATAACCTCTTACATTTTGTACCTCTCTAACTCATTCTTATAATTTAGATTCATGCAACATCAAATTTAAACAACCTCAAATAGAAACCTATCATATTCAACATAATGAATTATTTCAAGATCATACCTACTCTAATACCATGTGATGTAGATATGATGACTACAACCTTATAATGTATTACATAGAACTTATTTCTTGGGTTGATCTTTATTTGACCTCTGATTTCTAATTATATTTCTTGTAATAGGTATTTTACTTGTATCTTGAGTTTTCTTCATCACTCTCTTTGACTCAATAAGATCTTAAGCCCATTTTATTTGATGTAATAATCTCCCTCTCTCTTGATGATGTATCAAATTTGATCATCCTTTTCATTCTCTTATCTAGGGTACATTACCATCATCATCTCATAAGCCATTTTCACTACTTTATCCTCCATTCTTAGTTAAAACTAGCTCATTCTCATGTAGATTCATAAGATTGAAGTCTTCTTACATGATCCATTGGTTATTGTTTCCATATTAGGGACCCTATATCCATTAATATATTAATTTATATATTTATAACAAATCTAATCACCATGTATACACTCAAAGGCATAACTCTCAAGAAAACCTCTTTCTTGCTCTATCTTTAATGTCTAGCCCTTGTAGCCTTCTTTTCACATAAACATACTGGTTTTTACCAAAATAAAAACCTTGAAACCAAAAAAAACGTATTTTTAGATACCCTTTATCACCATTTATATTCAAACAAAGTTTCATGACACAAATCCCAAGGGATACCAACAAACTCAACACCCTTACCTATAAATTAAGTTTCTTTATGCCTAATTCAACCTCATAGTCTTAGAGACCATAATGTATGGGAATATAAAGTTATGTAACCTCTTTAATACTTTATAAAATTATAAATAAAATATTATTCCAAAGTTTCATGATTTTTGGTAGCTTAAAACTCAAGTTATTATAGTTTCAATTTCCAAAACCCTCGTCTAGTTTTGATAGGCTTGTGTAAAACCAATAACTTAAAAAAGGGTTATTTTGAATTATAAGACACTTAAAACACTAATAATACATGTAATATGTATTCCACACCTTTTTACCCTTCTCCAATAATTTAATGTTTATATACAATGACTACAAATCTTTAGTATGTAATTACACAAAATTATGGGAATGTTCTTATGGATTGTGAGTATTCTAATGGAAGTTTTGATTGAATGTTAAAATATAAAGGTATGTTAAACATAAATGATGGTTAAACTTACCTTTTAAATTTTATATACAACCTTATCATCTTTCAAACACTTTTATTGATCCTCTAAACTACCTATACTCTCTTTATCTTGATTGTACCTACTCAAAATAGGGGTTTAATGAATGACAAAGTTAAAAACATCCACACATGCATGAATTTATTACATAAATATTTAATTCTTATTTTTGATAATGGATTACATTAAGATTAATTTTTCACTATCCATAGTCCCTTGAATTCATATGAGAACTACATCAACTTGCATATAACTTTTATGACATTGATGGCAAACTATCAATAAGATTTGTGTTCATATCATACTAGTCAAAAGTTGTCTCATAATTAATATAAAAATGTAAATTAGAACTAAAAGATATGAACTAGTATCCATTAATCATAAAACATGGCTTCAAAAATCACACAACATTTTTTAGTCTTTATATACAAGTCTATTTATAGAAATACAAGCCTAGAAAGCCTTATTTTTCCTACTCTATCATTCTTATTGGTTTTTCCTTATTATCCTCCCTTTATAAAAATATAAAAACATTACAAACTTATATTATTTTCAATACAAACACCTTACATCCATTTATAAACTTCTCGTTATGCCAAACATGTAAACAAACTCATTTTTCTTGCCAACTCCATCTAAGTGGTAGTTACAAGTTATCTTTCTCGGATCATATTGCTCTCTTATGAATTGAATGTTGAAAAAACCTATATAAAACCTCTTATTACCTTATAGTTCCTTTATATAACATTCAACAATAATTGTATCTCAAACACAACCCAAAACACCACTCAAAGCCCAGTTAAAAGTTCAAATATTCAAATCTTAGATTTTGGTAGGAAACTCCAAAATGAACTCAAACACATGATTTAAATGCTTATAGTGACTCTAAATAACCCTAGTATTTCCTATAAGACCTTTATCATCCACTAAAAAACTAAAAATGGATATAATTAACCTCTTAAACACTTTTACATACTCTGGCATCCTATGATGATCTGCATCATAATATATTCAAATAAGACAAAAATGATATAGTCATCAAGACTCAGGGGGAAACCAAAAAAGATAAAAGAGGGTAATATCATAATATACCAATAGTTTTTTCAAGATCCTAAATTAGGCATTCACCACATAGGTCAAGTCACATGCAAGCAACTTATTGAGATTTAGATTGGGCTCAAGACACATTTAACATAAATTAAATATCTATTGAGTTTCTAATTTTTTATATTTTAAAAGAACTCAATATCTTATAATTTCTATAAGTGCTTATTCCACAACCAAAAAATGCATGCAAGAAAATTAAAACAACTATACAAGATTCCCTTAAATATCATGTACCCAAGAGAATACTTCATGTTTAAAATAATAGAACAAGATATGTACAAATGGAAAGATTGTTCAACCATATAAGTACTAAAAGATTATGAAAATACTCAGCTCATACATAATATATAGTAGGCTCAAAGAATAATCAATAAACTTTGAATTCACCCAAATAATTCAAACTAATTATAACTAGAAAACCTAGTGATTACAAAAATCTTCCACATCAATAAGCACTTATAGGTAATGTAATTTTGTAATCAATAAAAATAAATTCAAACCTACCAAATCTCTATAAAATTACATTGGAAACATGAATTTTAAATAATTTTAGAAAATAAGAGAAATAATAAGTCATCCATTTCAATTAGAATGGTGTGACACATTTAAGCCTATCAACATAATTTTTAATAGGATTAAGTACATAAGTTAACTACATTAGAGACTACACTCACCCACTATTAAATAAATATGCTTAGCTATTATATTCAATTCAAGGAAAGACCAAGAGATAAGATCCTTTGATTCACATCATGCTCTGAACTAGATTCAAAGAACAAAATATGGAGTTCATTGAATAAAAATCCCATAATGGTCCATGGATCAAAAAAAAAGTGGGTCACTTTAATTAAAAACCTAGGTCTTGTTAAAAATTAAACCCCTTTAGTATTATCATAATTAGGAAACATCCATGTTTCAACCTATTGTGTCATAAAAAACAATATTTTGCACCAGTTCCATCAAGTTAATAATCAAAATAAAATAGAATTATAAATTCCATAAAGGTGTGAATGTAACCCTATATGTTTACAACAAAGATAACATGATTTTTTCTCAGCTATGGTCTCAAATATATTATCATATATTTACATACACATAGTTGAATATAAATTTTCAACATGAACAAAATTTATATTTATTGAAACCCAACATCAAACCCTACACATGATTTCATTAAAATTACATCTAGAATTTTATTATAATCAAACCCTTTAATTCAGTAGTATGAACCATATACTAGGTTTAAAATAGCAATGAAATCTTAAGTCCCTTTTTAGGCACAAAAAATACAATCTAAAATTAAGATTTAGCTAGTAGACCAATGGATGAATTTCCATAAAATTAATATAGGTAGGGAAAAATAAAAAATAAATCTAAATTAGAGAAACTCAAGATAATTTACCATCATTAAGCTTTAGGTTCACATATGCATATTTAAACCTACATATCTAGACCTATATCTTAACCAGGGCAATAAAACACCATCATACAACTAAATAAATTTACATGAAAGAGTTTTAAAATGATTAAATGTGACTCTATTAGAGGTTATGCCTCAAATTCATTAACCTTTATGATACCACAAGGCCTCTCTTCAATGCATCCCCTATAATGGTCATGTAACCTTGCTTGTGAATTTTTCTAATTGGTGGTAGAATAAAACCTTTGTAAGAGGGTATGTGCATTCTTTCACCAAGAAATAAAATATAAAATATTATGCTTATTTCTATATACTTATGAGAAATGTGGAATTATACAAAATGTAATAGATCGATTTAACCATAAACAAGTAAACACACTCCCTCTGCACTTCATGTGAGTGTTATGTAATGTGGTCTTCTACCTACCTCAACACCCCAAAAAACCTCTATTTACCACAAGTGGTGCAAATAAGATTCTACCACAAGATAGAAACCTAGAACCACCAAAAGGCAAAGACAAGGATTCTCTTTCCATCATTATTTTATCTTTTATAATTTTATTTTTATCATTACATGTTTTGACTCAAGTAGAGTCAAATTATTTCTAACCAATTTGCACCCCAAATCCTCACATGGACTTTTAAATTCTTTTATTTTTAATCTTGATTCAATTTAAAATGAACTTGACATGATTACCATGATTTACATACCAAAATAAAACCAAATAAAATTATTTGTGGTAGACTTAAAATAAGGACATTTTTCTTGCAAGTCCTTAAAATGCACAAAGATGATTATGGATTCATTACTTATAAGGCTAATGGTAATAGTATAGAATATGTTTAACCAACTAGATACTTAGGGATTAGATCTGCATCCCTTTATAATAACATAACATAATAATATATTAATAATAATAATAATAAAATCATAATAATATTATCTAACTAGCCATGAATATGATATTTGAGACACATTAATTCATTCTCACATGTCCAAGTGACATTAAATTAATGAGTATCAACTATCATATTCATTGCCACTTACCTAATCCTATTATGATTTTATTATTACTAGTAAGATATTATTGTACTATGTTATTATAAAGGGATGCATATCTAATCCCTAAGTATCTAGTTGGTTAAACATATTCTATAATATTACCCTTGGCCTTATAAGTAATAAATACATAGTTATATTTGTACATTTTAAGGACTTATAAGAAAAACGTCCTTGTTTTATGTTTACCACAAATAATTTTATTTTGTTTTATTTTGTTATATAAATCATGGTAATCATTTCATGTTCATTTTAACTTTAATCATGATAGCAAACATTAATGCACTTATATTTATCCTAGCATAATATTGTCTAATCTGTTAGTTCTTAAGGATGGTCCAAGTGACCTTCACCAAATCCTAACAAAAAAACAACAACTAAACCCAATCTAATAAAATATACAATTACATTGTTTAGAATTTAAGACTAATTCCTACTCCAATATCTATATAGATATACAATACAATAGGATTTATTACATTAAGAAAGTAACCATGCTTTAAGCAAACCTCTTACCAAATCTAGTTACTATCCTTAGTTTATTTCCAAATAAATGGTAGATAAAATTGGGGTCATGACATACTCCCTTCCTTGGAAAGGAACCATCTTGGTGCCTAAATAATAATGTAGGTAGTTGGATCCTATAAGCACTAGTTGTATGTAATTTATTGTACTTACATTAATGTCTACTATCAGCAACATTTAAAAAAAATTAAAAAATATTTCTAAAATTTAAAAGGAAATAAAAATAGGAAATAACCCTTGTGTTAATTATCTCTTTTTTGACATCAATTTTTCATGCAAACAAGCTATAATTCTATGAGTTCAACTGATATAACATCAATATCTTAACTTTCAAGAAGTATTGCAATGAAAATGTGGTATTTTCCATAAAATGTTAATTACTTTACATACATAACTTAATCATAGCATAGAATATAATTCATTACATTAAGCATATTTTTACATGGTCCTTTCACTATTATTAATTATGCTTCATGCATAATTATTTCACTCATTCAATAATGAAATCAATAACAAACAACCATACCACTATGATTGCCAAAATTACATCATTTATGGGTTATTGCATCATCCTATGCCAACCACACCAAACATTTGAGAAGACATAACATAAATTAACATGCAACCCCTTCCTTGGGTTAATAACGTGCTCTCTAATAATTTGTGAGATCATAGGATGGTTCTAGGGATTCAAATCCCACCATCATCCTATACTTACTTCTTGGCAGCATTTAACTACAACTAGGATTTCAAAAACCTACTTGATCAAGACTCTACATTGTTACTTCAAAACATATACATACATGTTAGTCATGTCTTAGATCATAATAATCATTATAGAATATTATTTCAATTAAATTAACCATTACCTTATTCACACCACACTTGCATTTATATCCACTACATGATTGAATTTTAGAAATTACGGCCTTGCTCTTTTCTGTATAAAAGTCCAACTTGTATGACTAGTTAATGTTCTATAGGGTTACATTAAATAAATTTCACAAGGGTTAATTTTACAAAAAAACTTCAAGATGTGAGTAAAATAACACTTGATCCAAAATGTGAACATTATATAAAAATATTCCATAGCTAACTCAGGGTACTCATGGGGCACACACCCAAATGAATTAGGTGGCTACCTCATGCAAAGGGGAAAAGTGGGGTTTTAGCCTACAAGAGGATCCAACCTTATACTTGCATTGGTACTCATTGTTGGTAAAATGATATAGGGTCTCATAATACCTTATAATATTATATCTTGGTAGTTTTTAACTAGAAAAGATAATTATATTAATGGAAATTACTTACATAAGTGATCTACTACCATTCACAAGTTCATGGGTTAACATCATACAACATATATACATGAATAACTCATTCAACATTACTATTATCAATGAACAACCATAAAATTCATGTAGTTAACCACATTCACTTATCACAATGAGATTTCAATGTTGGTTTTTTATAGAATCACATATATCATATATTAGTCTTACATATACAAATAAATAAAATGAAATAGGTATACATACTTGAATTAGGTACTTTGATAATTTAATTTCAAATTTACATCACAACACAAAAACATACTTACAAATGAATAAAAAAATGTCCTTAAATTTCAATAGTCCACTTGATGTTTATATTCCATCATGATATTCATCATATGTCCCTAATATTTTCTATCAATTAAAATAATCAAACTCAGCCAATAAATCCTTCCTGGGTTTTGCTTATTAGTCCACTACCTTAGATGAAATAGTTATAATAATGGGCATAACATAATATTTTTAATCTATACATAGCTTTAAATAATCACTTATAGTGATATATAAGCCATGTAATGACATGCAACCACCAATAGGAGTAGTTGTTTACACATGATAGCTCATTGATGCCTTTACCAAGGTCAATTTTTGCACCTTCCAAGGGTAGATTGGTCTTGGAACAACCTTTCTTAACCAAAATTAGTTCAAACCCTATTGATATATGTTAATTAACTTAAATCATTCATCATAATAATGTCATGCAACTACATACTTTCAATTATTAATTATATTTTACTATAAATTACCTTTTAATAATAACCAAGGTAAATCAACAATAGTAAAATAATTCTAGAAATTCCTATGTTATCTTGTAAGGCTCTAAAAAATTTTCAGAATTTGGCATTTGGTTACCCACCTTTTGCCCATTTTTAGGAAAAGCTAATCCTATTTGGTGTAATACATATCATGTTTTTATCACTTTTAATGCAATACAAGAATATTGATGTAAAGAGCATCACTTAAATTCCTCTTGATCTGATATCACAAGTTGATTTATAAATTAGATTCAATTAATTTATATACCAATTCAATATTTACAATCAATCCCTTAAAATTAGTGATTTAAATATTGGGTAATTTACCTTGGAAACTCATAACTATGCAAGTAAGTCAACTCTAAATGCTTTCCTAGAGAAGGAATTCATAGAGTTAAGGACTTATCATAGTAAAATAGTGTCCCTCACCTCAAATATACCTTCCAATCTTAATTCCTACCACTAGTCATTTAATAGTCCAATATCCTACAATATCTTGCTCATGCAAGTCACATGTGGTTGCCAAACATTCACTCTTACTTCCAAGGTTAAAATTTTTAATCATCTAGACACTTATTAGCCTGCCCATATAAGTCAACTAGTAGTCAATTATGAAATTAATTCTTATTCCATCTAACATTGGATAGGGTTGAATCAAACAAGGCTTAAAGAGAACAATATTTCAATTTCAAGTAATTTCTAGAATTCTACCAAGTCTCTGTAGGAAGTTGATTCCTTATTGCATCCTCAACTATGAAACATAGATTTTCCCATTTACTAGTAATTCTACAAAGAGTTATAATAAGTAGAATGTATAATAAATATAAAGAAATAAAATCTCATCTTAGCATAGTGATAAAATGTTGATAATACTATCTAAAATATTAAGAGCATAGGATCTAATACCAAATGAAACAAACCCATATTCTACCCATTATTGTTTTTTGAAATAAGGATTCTTATATTATAAATCCCAACAAGTTACATAAATAATATTACCTTAAATGTATAGATTTATCTTTATCAATAAAGGAGTGTTCACTTAGGGGATTAATGATTAAACAAATTGGAGGAATGATCTTTGATCATGCATTCATCTGAAACTTTGAATAATGATTCAAATATTAAGTGCTTAGGTAGTAACTTAACTTTATCTATAAAGAAGACAAATTGGATTGAATTTATTCTCTAAAGAATAATAGGTCACTAATTATTTATTGGAATAAGTCCTAGGTATGAAATTCCCTCCAATAAAATCAATTTTTACAACTTACTCTACCTACTCTCTTTTCCTTGCTCATATTATTTTCTAGATTTTGGATGGAGTTCCAATGGAAGACTAATTGTTAAATTGATTATACCACACTTTCAACTTGAATCCTTAGGTCTTTATATTCATTCTTCCCAAATTCATTTTATATCACACTTGGGATAATCACAATATATTTATTATAACCTAAAAAACATATGAACATTTAATGAATTTTAATAATCAAGGTGTATTACAAGGATATACCCACTAAATATATATTAGTACTAGTACAACCACTTCTCAACTTGTATAAAAACCATCTTAGAATCTTCACATCTATGGAGCATTCATTACATAACACTATGAGATAAACATTAGTACTAAACAAAATTTCAAAGTGGAAACAAGGTCATTCACTAACCATTGCCCATGGCTAAACATATATTCCAAGGTGCATCCTATGCACACTACACTTGTACATTACAATAAATAGGCACTACCCTTTTCAGGGTTATAAGGCTAATAACTCTAAAAATTACACATTAACTCTTCCTCTTTATAAATAAAACTAGACCACTTATACAATCTATGGTTCTATAACGAACAATTTTATTTATAAACATTTTTACTACCACACAATGCATGATACATGAGCAAATAGGAAAAGTTGTAATTTGGAACAATTCCCAAATCTTTACATGCTAAAACAGGACTTATCATGAGAGATAAAGAAATAAAAATCAACACTAATATTTCTACGAGTTAATTATTTTAGGATAATTTTATTTAATAATAGAGCAATCTTAATAATCAATAGGGATTATATTAAAAAATCCACTTTTAGTCCTCGGACAAACTTCACTTCCTTTTGCATAACTATTATACCTACCAAATAAAGTTTTTATATCTTGGATGTCAACATAAACTTGTATGTAACCTTCTTCATATAAAAATATCTAGCATGATAACTTATATAACAACATGATAATTATAATGCTTATGAGTGAATAATGTATATTCAAGATGGTAATTTATTCTGCAAGAATAACACATTTGATCTAACTGATCACCATTTACATAAACTCAGCTATGTGTAATGAAACACTTTCACCTGAGCCACTTAATTAGTATACAAATAGTACATATACCCAAGTAAGTTAATCATATATCACATTGACAAGCATTGAATCTTTGATACAATGATAAAACATTAATTATGACCACTCTTAAAAAAATTATGCCTCTAGGTAAATCAGTCAAGGAAATAAATGGATTCAATCACACTTATAAAAAGATGTAAAAGAGTGTATAATTATTATGAATAATAAACCATATATTGTATATATATTATTTTCCACTTTCTTTTCAAGATAGCATAACCTCATACATCATGTCATTTAATCTACACCATTAATTGCCTCTACAAGATCAAGAATGCACCTATGTTTATCAATCCAATAAGAAACAACACTCCATCATTATGTTCATTTAATCACTTTTTCTTCTTGATACAGCTTGAAATTGATTCATATAACATGTTGTTATTTTTTTAATTCCTTACTACATTTTAACATGGTAAACATATGCATCTAAACCATATGAAACACCAATAAAGAACAACACAACAATAATATAATGTCATACTTTTGATGAGATAAATTAGTGTTTCCAACATATTACAAGGAATAAAAATTATTAGTTACAAATACTACAAATCAAATATACATACAAGTAATAAAGTATATCATATACCATCAGGCCATTATAAGAACTATACCAACATGTCTCACAACAATAATATTCAAATAATATAAAAGGCTATAGTGATCAAGATTCAATAGGAAATGAATAAACATAAAAGAGGGTAATAACTTCATATACCAATAGCTTATTCAAGCTCCAAAAGTAGGCATTCACCACACAGGTCAAGGCACACTCAAATATCTTATTGACATTTAGTTTAGGCTTGAGACACATTTAACATCAATTAAAAAATTATTGAGTTTCTAATTTTCAATATTTTAAAATAACTCAGTATCTTATAATCACTATAATTGCTTATTCCATAGCCATAAAATACATGAAAGAAACTTAAAATAATTATGAAATGTTCCCTTAAATATCATGCACCCAAGAGAATATTTTAGGTTTAAAATAGAAATACAAGATATGTAAAAATCAAAAGATAGGTCAACCATATAAGTACCAGAAGATCATGACAACACTCATACCATGCATAATATCTAGCAAGTTTGTTATATCTAGATTCCTCAATAATCAAATTTACTTGATTATCCATGGATTTTCTATAGTTGATAACTTAATTTGATTATTACTAGTTAAGTTGTAATTCATATATTGTTATGGGGAAGTTGTATGTTTTTTAGATTTCATGATTTCATTACTATGAGTTAGCTCTAATGTATGATCTTTACATTTTGATCATGTTAATGTATTATTTCAATAATATTTTATGATATTTATGTCATGATGTTATGGTCTAACTACCTTCTTGTTGTGATTTTGATGTAGGAAAAACTCATCCCTCAGAACATGACAGAGGGAGAGCATCATTGAAGAGGGTGATGGAGATGGATACATTGGAGGATGACAAAGAAATGGATAGAACCATGTGTACACAACATTAGACAGTTTATGTTAGATGAATTATTTGAATGCTTAACATAGTATGTTTTTGATGTTTGTTTGCATTTAGATAATTTTTTATGCCTAATTAGCTATGTTTTAGCTCATTTAAATTATTGTATATAATTATCCTCAAATGGTTGCATTATGATCATAATACCATTGTGTTTGGTTTTATAGACATTTGATTTACCATATTGGAAAATAATATAATAGACTTTATATTAGTCTGGGTGCTATAAGAATCATGATATTATTATCATTTTTAAGTTAGTAATAAATAAAATAAAGATTATGGAAAGTATATAATTATAAAAAATGAAAATAAAACCAATAAAAAAACCTTTTGTTATGGTTAGTAAATATACATTTTGGGAAAAAGAATAAAATCAAAAAGATTAAAAAAATAATTGAATATTAAAAACCGGGCAAGCTTTAATAGAGAAGGCCAAGATTTTAAAAAGAAAAAGAGTAGGCTTAAAGAGAGGGCTCATGTCCAAAGGAAAAATAGAGAATAAGGTGTGGCATACAGATAAATCCTAGAAGGGATTAAGAGAAAATACTTAAAGGAAAGGATTCCAATGTGTTTTAGATTATGCACTATCACCAGGTAATTAGTGCATTTACTTTATAAAGCCATATTTTTGGATGGATTGATTTATGGATAAAACTATTATTGATAGTGAATTATAGGTAAATGGAACCAAACCTCTAAATTTGAATAAAAACCCCATACCAATCTACCTGATTACAATTAGCCTACATTATAGATAGCATTGGAAGTACTTAATTAGTATTTTCACATTATAGTGACTTAATATGCATAAAAAGTGACTTACAATGTAGATTTGGGGACTTATTATATTTATACTGAGACATTTATATAATATAATATATATAAAATCTATATAAAATCCCTAACTAGTAGGTAATGTAATAAAAATAGTAGCAATAAAAAGATAGTGATTTCCTTTTATTACTAAAAGAATTCACATAGAAAAATATGATAGTGATTTGGTTATGAAAACATCATCGTTATGAAATACCTAAAAGGAAATTCATGAATGTATAACATCTCGATATATTACCTATTCAAATTTCATATAATATAATATTCATAATAATCTTGTAAATATTGTCATTGATGTCAAAGGTTTAGCATCATTGGTGATAAAGGCCCCATTGCATTTAATGTTGTTTGTAATAAATATATCTTGGCTAATATAAGTTGATATTTATTTAATATTAACGAATATATTTTTGGTTGAATATGAGACAAAAGAAGGGCCCATGTAGAAGTCGAAGAGCCATGGGATAAAGACAAACAAAGGATGGGACACATTTTCCCATGAAGAGTCATCTTAGGGAATACCAAGAGTCACCAAGTGAAGACAAAAGAGTAAGGGAAAATTTCTCATGAAGGGACACTTTAAGGAATACGAAAAAGTCACCAAAGATAAGGAAAAAAGTGGGAAGGAAGTTTTTGGTCATGAAGGGTCACCACATGACTTTTCAAAAGCTTGAATATGAAGGGTCATCCAAGATTGGCACCATTTTCCATGAGGATTGAAGGGTCACAAAGGGGTAATGCCAAAGGTCATTTGGAAAGCTATAAATAAAGGCTTGAGAAGCCATTTGTAATATGGGACATAGAGGTTGATTTGATATTGTAATATCCAGCTTAGAAGAGCAATTATGAGAGATGAATATGATTTGTATTTGTTATATCTAGCTTAGAAGAGAAAAGGTGAGAGAGAGGAAAGAGATGTTGTAGTGATCTATCATTTGTTGAGAAAGCAACATTGAGAGATAGGTGTGTGGTATACACAAAGGGGTTGGTGCTCATGAATTATTGTTGGGTTGGTGCTCATGAATTGTTGTAGGGTTGCTGCTCGGTAAAGGGGTTGCTGCTCTTGTGGGTTGGTGCTCACGAATAGGTGTTGGATTGGTGCTCAACAAAGGGGTTTGAGGCTCTTGTGGGTTGGTGCTCATGAATTGTAGCTAAGGTTTGTACTTGGTAAAGGGGTATGGTGCTCCTGTGGGTTTGTTCTCATGAATATATTTGAGATTGATTCTCCATGGTTTTTCCCACTTTGGGTTTCTACATTATATCTGGTGTCTCTCTCTATCTTGTGTGATGTTTATTGTTTGAGTTTTATTGCATATCTTTAATGTTTGATTAAGTGGAATTTGATTAATGGAAAGTTTTATAAGATATATAATATATTGATTCACCCCCCTCTTAGTATATTTCATGCTTAACAATTGGTATCAGAGCAAGTTCCTTTTTGAAAAGTTTTATAGCTTAAAGGTAGATCGGGAAAGCATGATGGTTGGGTCACAGGAAGGATTTTCTAAAAATAAGGCACCTTTGTTTGATGGGACAAATTATGCTTTCTGGAGCATGAGAATGAAGGTTTATTTGATGGCCCTTGAATTTGACATATGGAAATCAGTGGTGGAGGTAATGAAGAGCGACATACATCTACAATTACTTTAGTAGAAAAGATGGCAAGTGAATGTAATGCTAAATCTCTAAATGCTATTTCATGTGATTTATGTGAATATGAATTTGTTAAAGTTATGCAATGTAAATCTGCTCATAAAACTTGGGTAAAACATGAGAATATTTACAAAGGTGATGGAAAGGTTCAGCAAGCTAAGTTTTTGACTTTTAGAAGGTAGTTTGAAAGTTTAGAGATGGAAGAAGAAGAAGATATAGCAAGTTATCTTTTGCAGGTTGATCAAGTTGTAAATTAGATTCAAGGTCTTGGAGAAGCATTAGATGAGTCAACGGTGGTGCAAAAGGTTTTGAGATCTCTACCAATGAGATATGATGCAAAGGTTTCAATAATTGATGAGATGAAGAATTTAGCCAAGCTAAAGATGGATGATCTTCATGGTATTCTCATGGCATATGAGATGCGGACAGAATAAGATAAACCCTCAAAGAGAGAAGTGGCTTTCACATCAAATAAGGAGAGAGCTAAGATTCTAAAATCAAGTGATAGTTCCAATGATGATGAAGATGACAACGAAGCACTTTTCATTCACAAGCTGAAAAGAGGAATAGGTAAATATCAAGGAAAATTACCTTTTAAATGTTTTAATTGTGGAAATATTGGACATTTTTTAGCTAGATGCCTAAATAAGGTTGATGATGAAGAAGAAGAAAAGCCTACATATAATAAAATTTTCAAAGGCAAATCTAAGAAGGGATTTGAGAAGAAGAGCCTATATTCTAAAAATCCTAGTTCAGGTGAAGATAGTGGAGTCAGCGATTTAGAAGAAGAGATTTTATTCATGGCCATAAATGATAATCAAGAAGAACAAGAGGAGGAAGCTAAAGTAGATATGGAAGGAGAACTCAATTATGCCCTAGAAGAGTTAGAAGCTGTTTAGAAGAAGAATCAAAGATTAAAGTGCCAGATCGTGAAAAATGAACAAGAGTCAAAGGAAATGATTGAAGATTACAAACACACTTTGAATAAGCCAAGAAAAATGAAGAAGATCTCAAATCATAGTTGGAAATAGCAAGAAAATATTGTGAAAGGTATGTTATTGAAATTGCTTCTTTAAAATAAGATATTCAGAAAGCAGTCAATGATAAAATAGTTAATGATTCAAAATTTGAGGATATCACTAACATGCTGAATAAGATATTGGAAAGTCAAAAACCATATTCAGATAAGACTGAGATCAGTTTTGAAAATAAAAAGATCTATGATGAAGCTCTTACACAAGAGGAAACAAAAAGGGGAGAAGTGAAGAATATAGAGAACATTCTAAACAAAGAAGGCTAGAAGGAACAAAGCTATAAAAGGAAATCAGGTCAGAGATATACAGACAGGTATTATTTTTATGGCTATTGTTTTTATTGTAATGGATATGGTCATAAGAAATTAGAATGTAGAAAAAGAGCTAACAATTTCAGAAATAAGGAGAAGGAAAGTCAAGTAGAGTCAAACAAAAGCCACAACTCTTTTGTTGCTCTATCAAGCTTTGATGAAGAGACCATAGTATGCTACAAGTGCAATAACTTCAGACACATAGCTCGGTATTGTAGAAGCATGTTTGAGTCAGTCAAGAAAGGCCAGAGTTTCAAAGCTCCATTCATTAAGAAGAAGAATTAGAGTGTCAAAGATCCATTCATCAAGGAGAAGGTTTAGACATGTACATGGTAGAAGAAACAACATGAAGATTCTATGATGGTGCAGATAGCTCTGCATGTGGGAGGTAAATATCAGCCATGGTTAATTGATAGTGGATGTTCAAGGCATATGATAGGAGATAAAAGTAAATTCATATCTCTAAAGAAGATCAATGGTGGTATAGTGAGGTTCAGAGATAAAACCACTACCAAGATAGCCGAAAAAGGTACTTTGAGTTTGGATTATGGTAGAACTAAGACTAAAAATGTTTTGTATGTAAAAGGTCTTAAGCATAATCTATTGAGTGTTAGTCAAATTTGTGATCAAGGATACACATTAAGGTTTCATGCTAAAGGTTGTGAGATTAGAAGAAAAGATTCAAATGAGTTGATTGTAGATTCTCAAAGGACAGGGAACAATGTATATGTATTATCGGATATCTTCTCAAAGGCACGATCAAAGGATACATTAAAAGATCAGCAAGAGGAGTTGGGAGTAATTTCTATTACTTCATACCATTGATGTTCAGTATCAAGTGAGGGGGAGCTAAGTGTTAGCTCCAGGTAGGCCCTTTGCCATTGATGTCAAAGGGGGAGAATAATAGGTACAAGTATAGGTACAGGTGCAGAAAATGGTACAAGGAATAGGTACAAGTTACTACAATAAGGGGGAGTTACTGTATGTTTTCAATGACAGTATGTGCAGGTGATAGGATGTGGCAGTTTTAGGATTGAGGTTGCCATCAATGACAAAGGGGGAAATTATTGGAAATATTGTCATCAACGTTAAAGGTTTAACATTATTGGTGATAAAGGCCCCATTGCATTTAATGTTATTTGTAATAAATATATCTTGGCGAATATAAGTTAATATTTATTTAATATTAATGAATATATTTTTGGTTGAATATGAGACAAAAGAAGGGCCCATGCAAAAGTCAAAGAGCCATGGGATAAAGACAAAAGAAGGATGGGATGCATTTTCCCATGAAGAGTCATCTTGGGAAATACCAAGAGTCACCAAGTGAAGACAAAAGAGTAAGGGCAAATTTCTCATGAAGGAACACTTTAAGGAATACAAAAAGTCACCAAAGATAAGGACAAAAGTGGTAAGGACGTTTTTGGTCATGAAGGATCAGCACATGAATTTTCAAAGGCTTGAATATGAAGGGTCATCCAAGATCGGTGCCATTTTCCATGAGGATTGAAGGGTCACAAAGGGGGAAGGCCAAAGGTCATTTGGAAAGCTATAAATGAAGGATTGAGAAGCCATTTGTAATATGGGACATAAAGGTTGATTTGATATTGTAATATCTAGCTTAGAAGAGCAATTGTGAGAGACAAATATGATTTTTATTTGTTATATCTAGCTTATAAGAGCAAAGGTGAGAGAGAGGAAAGAGATGTTGTATTGATCTATCATTTGTTGAGTTAGCAACATTGAGAGATAGGTGTGTGGTATACACAAAGGGGTTGGTGCTCCTGTGTGTTAGTGTTCATGAATTGTTACTGGGTTGGTGCTTAGTAAAGGGGTTAGTGCTCCTATGGGTTGGTGCTCATGAATTTTTGTTGGGTTGGTGCTCGACAAAGGATTTGGTGCTCTTGTGGGTTGGTGCTCATGAGTAGGTGCTGGGTTGGTGCTTGGCAAAGGGGTTTGAAGCTCCTGTGGGTTGGTGCTCATGAATTGTAGCTAAGGTTTGTACTTAGCAAAGGGGTATGGTGCTCCTATGGGTTTGTTCTCATGAATTTATTTGAGATTGATTCTCTATGGTTTTTCCCACATTGGGTTTCCACGTTATATCTGGTGTCTCTCTCTATCTTGTGTGATGTTTATTGTTTGAGTTTTATTACATATCTTGAATGTTTGATTAAGTGGAATTTGATAAAGGGAAAGTTTTATAAGATATATAATATACTGATTCACTCCCCCTCTCAGTATATTCCATGCTTAACAAATAATTAATAGTGATTTGGTTCTAATTTTAGTCAAAATCAGTAAATAAAACCTATATAACATAGGCGACCTATAAAAAATAGTGATCTAATTTAAATTATTAAACATTGATTTGATATGTGATATATATATATATATATAGTATTAGGTGATATAGTGCAATGGTCTATAAATTTGATTTCATATAGGTTAATGATCCAGATAGTGCATAATAATAATATTGGCATATATAATAAATAAATATCTAAAAATAATATGTACTAAAATATGTACATGCATATATATTAGAAACATAAGTGGACTATACATGTATACAATATAGGTATACTGACATTTTCCAGTTTACATACATGTATGGATCGAATTATATCCCAAAACTAGGTCCCCTTTATGAAGGAATTACAAAACAATGATTTATAGTTGTCTATTTACATGTATATGGACAATCAATTATTATACTTATAGTCACTACAGTGACTTGTATTGGTGTCTTGTATTTAACAATTACCATAGTGACTTATATTAAAAATTATATAGATCTACATTTATTTAACTACAATGAATTGTATTATATATCAGTGTGTATGGTGATATCATATGATTATTTTACTGATCGATATAACTCTTAAGATTGGTATTCTGATTTAGATATTGAAGTATAACTAGATCAAAGAGTATAATAAGGTAAAATTTGGCTCAAGAAAGTGATGTGATTTAATATGAATACACACTTTTAATTCACATATAATGAACATACAATGGGCATTAAGTTTTATATTTTATAGTAATATAGATCATTTAGTCACTATATATCCTTTCTTTGATCATTTAATATCTATATAGGAATAACTTTTGTATTATTCTCTGAGTTGTTATACATTATGATCATACATTAATAACTCTCCCATATTAATATGTTGAATATGTATATAGTGGACTCATTTGGTATTGTTTAGTATGCCAATATTAGATCCTAGAAAGCTAGTATTAAGACTTAACATGTTATATCACAACTATCATGACAACATGTTCCACATACTTCACTACTAATTTAACCATAAACAACTATATGTTTAATGAATATATGTTCACTACTCATATCACTATATACCCATAACTATATACATATTCATACTATTAACATATTCAAACTCAAGGACTATTAAAATGTAATGAACATTCCAATATAATAATCAACACATCATGTTAGCAGTCATATTTTCTCTTGAAAATATAAGAAATCCAATGTCTCACTAAGGGCATTTTTCTTACTAATAGTACTAGGGTATGTGGTATCATATTAATCATAATTAAATTGCCTTCTTCTAAATAGGATAATCAGCATGATACCATTATACCTAGTTCATTGTATGAGACATAAAATTTCATTAATATGCCAACTTACATCATCATTAACACTAGTTTATATATGATATAACACGCACACACACAGATATATATATATATATATATATATATATATATATATATATATATATATATATATATATATATATATATATATATATATATATATATATATATATATATATATAATGGGTATAAAACATGTTATGTCATTTTATTTTGTTAACTTACATCGAAGTGGGTATAAAAATAATGTAGTGTTCATTATTAGAATGGAATACATTTCATCAAAATAATTGTATGTTCATTGTATTTGAAATAAATATTCTGTATATAATGATGAAATTATCTATATATTTTCATTTTAATGTTCCATATATAGTGATAAATTATTTAGAACATTAAAATGAACATATATAGATAACTTCATCATTATATACAGAAGAGATAGTTCACATACAATGAACATATATATGGAGAATTAAAATGAATAGATATAGATAATTTCATCATTATATATAGAAGAGTTAGTTCACATACAATGAACATATAATTATTCTGAAGAAATGTAATACCATTATAACAATGAACATCGCATTATTTTTATACCCACTTCGAGGTAAGTTAACAAAATAAAATAATGACATAACATGTTTTATACCCATTATATTATATAATATGTTATATCATATATATAATAAAGTTAATGGGCATGTAAGTTAACATATTACCAAAATTTTACGTCTCATATAATGAACTAGGTATAACAGTATCATGTTGATTATTCCATTTAGAAAAATGCAATTTGACTATGATGAATATGATACCACACACCCTGGTACTGTTAGTAATCAAAATATCCTTAGTGAGACATTGGATTTCTTATATTTTCAGGAGAAAATATGACTTCTAACATGATGTGTTAATTATTATATTGGAATGTTCAATACATTATTAATAGTCCTTGAGTCCAAATATGTTAATATTATGAATATGAATATAGTTACAGGTATATAGTGATATGAGTAGCGAGCATATATTCATTAAACATATAGTTGCCTGTGGTTAAATTAGTAGTGGAGTATGTAGAATGTGTTGTCATGATAGTTTTGATATAAAATGCTAAGTCTTAATATTGGCTATCCAAGATCTAATAGTGACATACTAAACTATACCAAATGAGTCTATTGTTTAGATATTCAACATATTCATACATGAGAGTTATTAATGTATGATCATAATGTGTAACAAATCAAAGAATAATATAGAAGTTATTCCTATAAATTACAAATACATATAGTAATACTTATATTCTTACATATCTTTCTTGGAGTATAATTTATAAATGAGTGTTTATATATGGTACATATTATCGTGTATAAGAACTCGTATAAATGAAACATATTTGTATATGGACTTTAGTATTCATAAAAGAACATAATATATACGTATGTTGGGTCATAAATCTATATCTAGAACTAAATGGTTAGTTAAAATATATCTTAAGGATTCTGATAAACATGAAAATTATAGCCATATGAATATTGTCTCTTGAAATGAAATAAGTTATTTGAGTTATGTTCATATGAGGTATAACTTGGTTATGAGTTATCTAATATTATGATGACTATTGGTAATGAAAACTTGTTTAAAATACATATTGTGAGTATAGTAATATGTACAAGTGTTTAGACTTATATATATCATATAATAGTACATCATGATGTGTGCCTATAAGTGGTGTTTCTTTTTATTACTAGTATTCAATTTAAACATAGGGTATAGCTAGGTGGCATAACCCATACTTTATTAATTATTATTTATGATTATGAGACATTTGGTTCTTGAAATTGTAATTCTGGTTGTTCATAATTATGTAGTTGTGCTCATTAACAATGAAATATGATATTATTAAATGTCATAGAGAATATTACAATTGAATACTATAGTCTAAATGTATGTTATACCTAGGTGGTACAAACTATAATTTTTATGTCTATACACATTCATACATTCGATGAACTAAATGCATGCACATTGGTTATTTTTATGAATATCATGTTTTATGATAGTTAGAAGGACCTTATTTATGCATGAATAGAACCCTCTTGAGAGTATAAAAGATGTTAGAATGTAATATTATATGTTTGTGAGAACTAAAACTTTCTTATTATAACTAGTTATTTGAACAAAATCTTATGTTTTCATAGATTCATTACGACTTTGTTATGATTGGTTGTGGTATTTAGTAGTTTTTCTTAAGAACACTAGACTATACTAGTATGGGTTATCATAGGGTGCAGTATAGTTGGAAACTACTTATAATTATTAAAAACTATACTTAGATGTATATTTTACTTAGTATAAACTTCAGTTATCATTTCTATTATTTATGTGATAGATAATATTGTGATATTCATTCATATGTTTATTGGATTAGATATATGTATTTTATTATTCCTATGTTTATCATGTTTTGTGATTATTAGTAGGGAGTAATCTATTTGAAACTATTAGCTATATATGTGTTAAAAAAATCTCACATTGTCAATACTGAATAAGTAGTGGGATGGACTTCAGTAGCTTACTAGCATCACAATCCTAGATGAAGGTAATATGATCCAATGGTGATTATGAAATTGATTGATCCCATAAGTCAATAACTATTTGAAAATCTTGCCCAAGTAATGTTAGTGAGACATTTCAATTTCATGAGTATGATTTACATGTTTTTGCAATATCTTGAGTAGAATAGGGTTTTTATGATACACTGCATGTTTAGTTTTAAAAATCATACAACACATAGGTAATACCTTGTCTCTTTGTATCCCCATGCCATCATTATCTACTCATCTATGAAGGGAGGGACATTCCTTGATTATATTTACAAGGGGAATCATTGGTTCGTGGTTGGTGCGGAAAATTGCTTGAATGATGTTCTCCCTCCCCATAGTAATACTACTTTTTAGATGACACTTGTGATTGATATAGATACTATAGTCTAGGGAACTTATGCTCTAGGGAGCCATGTATCTCATATATGTACATTGTATTATATTTATTATTGAAACATTATCTTGATGAGCTATAATTATTTATTATAAATTCACAACATTGGTTGTATACTTTTACCAATCATGACTATATATCTATATATAACTTATATATCAATTAAGATGTGTTTCTTAGGATGTTAGTGACCAGTGATGTCTAATGGCGTATGTTTCATTTATAGTTATTATACTTAAAGTACTATATATGGTATATAATTAGATTCTCATGGTGTAATCTAATGAAAGTCTATGTTATTTTAAATAAAAATATATATCCCATTTTCTATGTCAAACTCGATAGGGTTATAACATGTGGTGTTAGATCTATGGCTCAAACTTTAAGACATAATGATTACACTAGAGTTTTTTAATCCTTCTATTTATAAAAAAGGATAATAGTGAAATGTGTGCATTACATTGAGTGTGTACCCTTAGGAGTACTTTTAACTTTTTAGAGTTGTTAAAGGGTTGTTTTATCAAGTGTCTCGACTATGTTGGTTGTATACGAGGTTTTAGTAGGTGAGTGCATAGCATATTTCATGAGTTGTGAAAAAGAGATTCCTACAATATTATCTTTGATTACTTAGATCAAACATCTTGATAATGATTACATTCTTACTTGATAATCAAGTCACCTTCACCATTTGTGTTTTGTGATATGAGTGTTTAAAAACATGATTCTCATTTAATAATATGTCCATTAGTTTTGTGTCTTATATACACTAATCCTAGAAGTGGTAAATCCTATAAGACCATTTTATATTGGTACCACCTACTAAAATGAGAATTTTATTTTAGTAGAGTATAGATGTCCTGTTTGAGGATTATAGTATGTTAGGATTTGGCTCATGAGTTAGCACACCATATGTTTATGTGGATTGGGAAAGAGTGTCATCTCTCAAATCTATCATAGAGGTGAGTTGTGACTCTCTCACCCTCTTTTGACGTCATTGTAATCCATCAAGGGTATTCATATGTTATGATGTTGATTTAGTATTTCCTTAATTAGAAACTTGTTTCTAAAATATTGTTTTGACAATAATCAATGGAATTAATGGGATAGTGTATTTTGCTTCTTGTTGATATAGAATTTGTAGTAATGGAAAGGATTGATACATTTATGTGGTTAATATTTTCTTTTCATTTCAGTTTTAGAAATAGATTTTGATACTACACTTACAAGATTGGTAAGTGAGTAATGATTTGTCAACTTTGATCGTAGTGTTTTGTTTATACCATGTGAGGGTATTTAAGGGTTTTGTTATATAGATGTTAGTTCAATACTTTATACTTGTGGATTTATAGAGTCATACTTTCTAGTACTTCGATATCTAAAATAGTGAACTTTAACCACATAGAGTGGTGAAGCATGGATTTATATTGATTCTAAATTTATAACTATAATTTCATTATAATTGTTATGTCATTAGTTACCCTTGAATTGATTGCTATTAATCTCATCTTTCTTAAAATATGTTGATTTGATGAGCCATTGATGTGCCTTTTACCTACATCAAGTATGAAATAGGATGTACAAAACATCTTGATAGTCTAAGGGGTTGAGATAAACTTATAGCTTGTTTTATAGTAAGTGAGCAAGCAGGGAAGAATTATCTCAATTGTTAATTTTATAAGGTTTTTTTATGATAGTTTTAACATTATTTCCTATTAACTATGAATATAACAGAATAGGTTAAGCTATGAAATATGATACAAGTTATGTTTGTCTAGTGGCATCTTAATACAATAATGGAATGATTGTATGATTTTTTCCTCTAACGTATGTTTGTAAACTATTGATGATTAAAAGTGTACTATTTCTAACACCAACAATGGGAATTTTTAGGAATGTGGGACTTGCAACTTGAAACGACATCCCAATTTTAAAGAAGCTGGCTCTTCTTTATCTCAAGTGTATTATGAGGAAAGGGATATGAATTAAATAGAAACACAAAAGAAATGAAGGAAAATATAACTATGGTAATCTGCCTAAATTTAATTCAACCCTTAATTCTAATCACAATGAAGCTATCTTTAAAATTCAATTACATTAATGAGCAGACGAGGCATGATCAATGTAAAAGATGAAAATAGATAAGATCAAAGGCTCACAACTTAGACAATTTTGTAATGACATAGAGAATATAAATAAAGGCATAAAATTTAGTATTCTCATTAATTTTCTAGTTACATAAAAGTCACAAAAACATGCACAATTATCAAACTTTCTAACTCAAGAAAATAGAACAAAGGCAAATGATATTACTGGTCACATCTAAAAGTCTAAAACTTTTGATAATAATTTATCACAGAAAATTCTCTCTATCTTCTGATGATGCTCCTATGGTGATCTCTACACCCCTATTTATAGCATTGAACTAGCTCTAGATTGCCTGCACATTCCCAATCCAATGGCCTAACTAAATTCTAACTAAACTAGAAGTGTCTAACATAGGATATTTCATGCATTTGAAACATTACGTCTCCCTACAAGTTCATTGGCTGAAATAGATACACAGGATGCTTTCCATTGTGAAATAGGTGAGGACACTTGGATACTTCACTTACTCTACTTGAAAACCTTCTTATTATTTAGGAGGCACTAGAAAATGACACTTGGCATGTTTTTCAACACTTACCGAAGACACACGACACCTTCTACATAACCTATACTCTTTATTGTGTCTTTGCTCAGGAGTGTTCCATCTTTGACATCTGTCACAGTCTGCTTCTTCAAAACTTTAACAACTTATAGAAAATGGGACCCATAGCACTTCTCACCTGAGCCACTTCAAAAAGGGAATAGGGATAGGTGGCACTTTTTGCACATCCTTAACAAGGGACATGTGGTAGTCTCCACTAATTTTAGCTACCTTTTGAGAATATTGTGGAAGGTGACACATGTTGGTCTTCGTGTCACTCTACCTATACTATAGAAACATTCAAGCTTGATTTCATATTGACATAGATGGTGAAACTTGGCAGCTTTTGTTTACTTGACAAACAAAACTTGGGACCCACTACAGTCTTTACTTATTGATGAAACAAAAATGAAGATAATTCAGATGTTGACACGTGGCAGCTTCCACTTTCTTCAGCTAGGGATACGTGGCCTCTTTCATTGCTTTTAGAAAAGCATATTGAAACCTTCCATAGTTGCCACTTGGTGCCTTTCACTTGATCCTAAGAAAAGCTTATTGAAAATAAGTTTTTGAAACGTATAAGAAACATGAGACGTAGATGTTGACACTTGTTACACTCTATTGAGTTATTATGGGACATGTGGCATGTTCTGACCAACTTATAGAAATTATGAAATGCACCTCAGTCAATGACACCTAGTAGCTTATGCTTGATTTTGAAAGTTAGACAAAATTTAGGTGAAAATAAATTCAATCCCATGCTCTAAGTCAAAACTTCACTGTCTCAAACCAAAGCACCTAGGGACAAAACTTGGAGTGCATAGCTGAAACTTGGAAAATGAAAAATGTAGAGTTTTTTACTCCACAGTTCTTGGAGACCCCAAGGACTTTTG
The DNA here is from genome assembly GCA_037957365.1 of Torreya grandis. Taxonomy (NCBI): domain Eukaryota; kingdom Viridiplantae; phylum Streptophyta; class Pinopsida; order Cupressales; family Taxaceae; genus Torreya; species Torreya grandis. Next base: position 19,044 of record JARHVA010005231.1, on the reverse strand, counting down.
AGCCTACTCAAAAATAAAATCCACAATCTCCCACATGATCAAATGTGACAAAAATCACAACTTCAGTAAAGCTATTTGATAAGTAGACCACTCATCGTTAGATAATCCCTACTTATTTTACAATTTGTTGAAGGCTAAATAAGGGTTGATGATATCCTTGTGTGAAATTTTTTGCAAAATATGAACTATATCTTTTAATTTAAATTCTAGCTAGGAAAATGGAATCAAAATAGCTTTTCCTTCAAGCATTGATGAATCATCTCTTAAATCTTGAAAGACTACCTTATCATTTTGCCTGGCTAACAACAAAGGTTTAATCTCATCAATCATCAACACAGTGTTGCTATCAAGAAAAGGGGAAGGAAGACCTAATTGCACTATATCTTTAATGTGTTATTTCATGTCTTTGATTCCTTCCTTTACCACATCTAGAATCTCTCTACAATTTATTGATATGGAGTTGCAATTGAGAACCTCATTCACTCTTTTAGCAGTGACCATTCTGTTACTAATCCCTGTTGCTGATAGTGTTCCATTAGTTGCATCATATAACTTTTGCAATAACATTTGAGAGTCAAACACTCTCACAAAAATAGTAGATAGAGTGTCTTCAACTAAAGTCTCCACCTTTTTACACAATTTTTGTGCATTTAGCAGAAAGGTTAGAGAATGTTTGAGCTAAATAATCTCCTTAGAGATTATTTTCCATATTGATTCATAAAGCTCCTTAACTAGATTCAAAACCCATACATTCTTTAGCCTATTAGCCAACTCAAGTGTCAATTATTTTGTCATCTCTACTTGAAATTTGGCTTGTATAGCAGTGGTATTATTCTACTCATTCAGTAGCTTCTATTGAAGTTGAGTAACTTGTAATAGGCTTTCCTCACATTTTTCCTGAAATGTTGCCTTTTCCCACCTTAAGGTTGTCACTACATCCTTCGCCTGCATTAACCTTTCTTTCAAAGAATCATTTTGGGCTTGGATAGCCTAGTGAGTCTGAAGAGAAACAATATTTTTCAACTTTTTATTAAGACTCTCAATTTTAATATTCTTAGTGTTGATTTCTGTAGTCAAACTGCTATAGTTTGCCTTCTCTTTGGCTAGATCAGCCTCCATCTTCTATAGTTTCTTTGATATTTTCAAATAATATTTAGCTATTATAGAAGTGGATTCATTTATTAGCTCAACCCTATCTTGTGGTCTAAAAAGGGACATGTCTATAGCCACTACGTTCATTGTGTAATCTTTGAGCTGCATCTGCTCATTTGGCTTGACTATATTTGATGACAAATGGGTCACCATTAGTTGCTGCTGGATTGGGTCAAATTGTGACCTCAGATGTGGTATAGCTAGGGCTTTATTATCTTTGATCCTCTTTTTTTTAAACTAGAAGTCATTCTAATTTTAGGGTCAAAATCCCTCTGCTTAACATAAAAAGTTTCCCGTGGTCTATCTTGTTAAAGGGGCAAATCCATCCATTCAACATAAAAATGAGGAATATCTTCCATAGGATTTTTCCTATTTTCCCAAAAGGGATGGCCCTCATGTGTAATTCTAGTAACAACCCTATTAGTCCTGGTCCATGAAGTTATAAAACCATTTAGGTCATATACCAATTTATCTTCAATTAGAGAGAAACCCAAGAAGTCTAGCTTTCTTAGCAACATGATCTCAGCATCTCTGACTTCTAGGGCCATATTATTTGTTACCCATGGAACATCATACATTTTCATCTTTTTCTTCCTAGAGCCATATTCATTATCTACCATAGACACCTGCCTGGTGACCTCTAAAAATGCTAACCTAAGTGTCAAAATCTTAGGTAGCAACACTGGTTCCCCACTAAACTATGGACTTTAATAATAGTATGATGGGATCCAAAAAATTAATCACAAGGAATAGGTAAATTGATCATAAGGTTTGAGACACTTGGAAATAGTTTATTTACAATTGGTTCTAGGCTCAAATGACAAAAATTAGGGGCAATAAAAAGTTCACAAAATTCATATGGATCGCTAGTTTTAGACAAGATATGTGTCCATGCAAACATAGGAGTGGTCCTATGTAGACCGAAGCTTGGGTCATACATATTTAGATGCATGTGTTTGGAAAATATGCTAGAGTTTTGATACAACATAAGGTGAAATAGATAAGAAGAAAACATAAAAATCCCTTTAAATTTGAACTGGGCAAGTTGTTCCACCATTGAATATGCAATCTACTCAGAGAAATCAAGCTAATACTCCTAAGTCTTGTCAATAGTTTTCATTCTGAAGAGGATGGCCATTTTTTCTTCATAGATGGTTATATCATCTTTCATTCCAAAAATGAAAGCCATCATGGAAAGTGCATCCTGACTAGCTTGTGCAAATTGTGCTCTTGTTGTTGGCAGTGGCGACATAGTGGTATCATCATCGCCTAATTGCAATTCTAGTTTCAGAAACCTCAATTAAGTATTAACGTTTTCCCACATTTTTTGCATCTTGGAAATGTTGGGAAACATGGTTATCTTATCATGATATAGGGCTAGCATCTCTCTGATAGCCTTTGGTGTAATTTACATAGTGAATTGACCCTTTTGTATGGTATTTGAGGGTGCATGAAATAATTTGGTGCATATTTCAACTAAGTCAGGGCATGGATGCACACCTGGGACAATGAATTGTGCCAACTATGAAGTCCATATCCTCATTGTGAATGTTTCATATTGTCCAACCTTGGCCCTCTAAATACACCTTTGATGTGCCCCTTCTCTGAGAGTTTTTCTACTATTCCTTTGAAGAATTGGGTCCATGATTCTATCTACAAAATATTTCACCTTTGCTGGGTCATTTGCATGACCAACTTCAGGGACTCTAGTCCATGGGTAGGTCTTTAATGGTTATGTAGGGGCTAAAGCATATGATTTTCTTGTAAGAAACTTGTCAAAGGATTCATAAATCCTAGACCCTTGTTGCAAAGACTGTGCTCCCTCCATATCTATATCTATTATTGAAAATAGTGAACTATGGTAATGGGTATGAAGTTTTTTGTAATAGGGAAGGCACTTTCACTTAAACAGATTTACTATGAGCTAAAAATGTAAGTAGCAGGGGTTTTCTAGTAGACATAAGAATGTTTGAGACACTGTAAGATTTAACTCTTGTTATGAGGTATTTATTGACCCATCAAGTCTCAAAATGGCATTAAACTTGGATAACCATTAGCAAATATTACTAAATTTTCATGGGACAGTAAGTTAGACATGTTATGAAAGTGGTTGCGCAAGGTACCTTAGAGAATTTAAGGATTTGGGAAACATTTAATGTGTCAAGACTTTTGAAATTTTTGAAAAAGGCTCTGAGCTATGGCTATGTGTTCAAAGAACACTTATTTAAAATAAAGAGCGGGAAAGACAAAATGGGAAAACAAAGCAACAAGGAAAGGGAAACTATCTATCTATAATACATAGAGACATAGCTCAACTAAAATGTTTCAAGTAGATCCCATTCACAGGAATCTCTTCAAGTTCACCTTACATTATTTCTAGCTCAAAAAAAAAATTCTATTTACATGCACAAATTTTATAAGGGCCAGTCCATAATGCTTCAAATTTAGTGTGTAGTTGACCCGGCTTGGCAGCTCTTGCATCCCATTTCAAAACAATTGAGACTACTTCAAAATAGGGATTTGAATCCCTTTTATCAAAGCATTCTTTAATTAATTTTTGATGCTTTATTAATGAATCATGTGCTACATCCCTCTTTTCTTGAACTTCCAAAATTTTAGTGAGTCTAACCTACATGGGGCCATTTTCCTCAATTTCAATCTATTTTATCAGTTGGAGAGCAGGAATCTCCAAGCTTAGAGGTATTACAATAGGCTTGCCATAGACCAATTCGTATGGGGTCATTTTTGTCACCTACTTAGGTGTAATTCTATCAGCCCACAGTGTTATATTAAACACTTTATGCCACTCCTTGTGATGATCAGCCCCTATTATCTTGATGAGTCTAATTAGGTTCTTATTAGTTGATTCTACCAAACCATTACCTTGAGGGTAATAATTATAAGTTTTCAGATATATTCCATGATTTAATGCAAATTTAGATACTTTAGACCCTAAAAATAACTTAGCATTATCTGAAATTATGGTGTGAGGAGCCCCAAATTGAGTAGTGATACTCCCTAGAAAGTTTAGGATCACATTTTCTGTTGTTTCTTTAAGTGGCACTACCTCAGTCCATCTAGTGAAATAATCTGTGGTAGTTAGAATCCATTTGTGACCCATACTAGACATTGATTTTATCATTCCAATGAAGTCAAAACCCCATTGAGCAAAAGGTTCATCAACAATTATAGGACTAAGAGGCATTGTTGTTCCTTCTCATCCCCACATAATATTGACAAGATTGACATTTTTTAACCAGTTGATAACAGTCTATAAATAAAGTAGGCCAGAAATAACCTACCTCAGTTATCTTTATAGCTATGGTCTTTGTAGAAAAATGTCCACCTAAGACTCCACGATGCATTTCATGCAGTATTTTCTGAGCCTCATCTTTCTCTATGCATCTTAAAAGATTACCATCAAAATTTCTTTTGAAAATAACTTGTTCAATTAAAACAAAATGGACCCCTTGCATCCTATAGTATCTCCTCTTATTTTGAGAGAGTTCTCTTGGGTAAATCCCATATTTCATAAATGAATCATGTTTGTGACCCAGGAGTTCTGATCAACCTCTTATATCCTCAATACAGTTTCCTTTTCTATTTTTGAATCTATTTCTTCAAGTATCATCTTTTCAAGCTCTTGAGTCATGTATTGGCATAACCCCCTACCTCTTACTAACTTAGTGGGTTTGACCTCTACATCATATTCAATGATCTTTGTTATCTAGTTTGCTCTTTTTTCAATAATTTCACCCTCCATAATGTCTTCTCTAACATTTAGATGAGCCACAAGTATCAGAATCTTACTTCCTGATACTATATACCTAAATTTATTGAGGGCTTTTACCATAGCATATGCTTGTTTCTCCACAAAGTTGTATTTGTTTTCGTATTCCCTAAGAGTCCTTGAGATAAAGGCTATTGGATGCTCTCCCTCCTGTCTATCATCTTTCTATGTTAGAATAGTAGCAATACTGAGCTCTCCTCCATAGACATACATTACAAAAGGCTTAGAAAATTTTGGGTTTCTAAATACTAGGGTCGTTGAAATTGCTTTCTTAACCTTTTCAAAGGCTTGCCTTCCTTCTGTAGTCTACTTGAAAACTAGGTCTTTTTTCAACAAGAGTGTCACTAGTCTTACTAAGCCTGCAATATCATAATGAACTGACTAACAAAATTAATCTTCCCCAAAAAATATTGAATTGCTTTCTTATTTACTGGTAAAGGCAAGTTCATTATGGCTAAAACTCTCTCTGGATCTATATAAACTCCTTATTTAGATACTATATGTCCCAATAATTTGCCTTGAGGTACAACAAAGATACATTTATTAGGTTTCAGGGATATTCCAAATTCTTGACATTTCTTAAAAATAGATTCTAAATGATCAAAATGATCAACAACATTCTTAGAAAAAATGGTAAGATCATCGAGACAAATTAGGATGATTTTATTTATAAGTTCCCCAAATGCTACATCCATAACTCTGTAAAAAGTGGCTCCAGCATTTGATAGGCCAAATGGCATCTTAGCATATGCAAATGTTCCCCATTTGGTAGTAAAAGTAGTCTTTATTGGTCTTCATCAGCCAACCAAATTTGATTGTATCCAAAGAAACCATCTAGTAAGGAAAACCTCTCTGATCTAGCCACAGTTTGTAAATTTTGTTCCATAGATGGCAAGGGAGAGTGATCTTTCAGAGATGCTTTATTCAAGTCTCTAAAATCTACACAGAGTCTTATGCCACCATTCTTTTTCCTGAATGGTAATAGATTTGATACCCAGGTTGAGTGTTTGACTGGAAAATTTATTTTAGAATCTAAAAGTTTCTACAACTCATCCACCATTAGAGATTCAATCCTTGGATATACTAGCCTCTGCTTCTATCTGACTGGCTTAGATCCTTCAGTTAGTTCTATTGTGTGTTAAATGATGTCTCTATCATATCCATGAAGATCTTCATAGCTCCAGGCTATGAATTTGTCATATCTTTTACATAAGTCAATTAGTCTTTCCCTTTCCTCTTGAGTTGCAAAATTTCCAATTTTTAATTTTCTCCCTTAACTTACCTCTTTTTAGAATAATCTAATTTATTTACTTGGAACCTTTTCTTCTATAGGCCTACATCTTCTAGATCAAACAAGGTTCTCTAAAGTGATCAAGCCTTTGGGAAGCTTATTATTATTTAATTGTATAACTTGGTCTCCATATGCCTCTTCAATTTTTAGTTGTAATTGATCAGCAAATTCCCCTAATTGTTGTAAGAGTGAGAGTACCTAAGAATCATTTTCAAATACTTGCCAATTCTCATTATTATCTAGGATAGTTGGCCTTACTATAACTTTCACTGACTCGTTGTTAACTAATAGGCTAGTTGTTAGATCAAACTGTGAGCCAATCTATGCCATCCTATCAACATCAAAATTTTGGGTTCTAAGAATTACTTCAATGTTGAAAGCTTCAAAATCTTCTATTATGTCCCAAATTTTGTGTCTATAGGATCTCATCCTTACATTTTTTGCTATTGCCTTTTCCCTAATTTTCTTCACCACTAATTTTGAATCTCCTTTTATTATTAAATTCTTTATTCCCTTTTTCTTGGCTAATATGAGCCCATGTGCTAAGGATTCATATTTAGCATCATTATTAGTACAAGCAAATTAGAAATGGATAACTCTCAAAATTTTCTCCCAATTTGGAGCAACAAGACAAATTCTTGCTCTAGTAGCACTTTTACTTCTATCCCCATCAAAATTTAAGGTCCAGATTTTTGAATATTTTTCAAATTCTTGAGTAGTTGGTGTTTCTTCCCTTAAAACATTTGGGATTTCATGATCTTCATCAAAAATGACATAAGTGCCCAAACCAGTAGAGTCATAATTTCCATATGGATCACTATGCATCATAGCTAACACATGGTTATTTTCCTCTTTTTGGTCATGTTCAGTCCAGTCATCCAACTCTTGAACAAAGACCCTTTCTTCCTTATTTAGCATAGCATGAGTTGCCTCTAATTTTTAGGTTGGCTCATTGGTGATATGATCCTTAGATAATGGCTCAGATAGTATTTTCATATTTGAACCATATTTTGGTTTTTAGGATGAGGTGAGACCAATAAAGTGGCATATATCCTCCTATGTTGGCTATAAAATCCTTGGATAAACATAGGCCAAATACCGAGGGTATATCTATGAATATTACATCTTTATTGACAATTATATTGCGGCAAGTATATAATTGCAATGGGATTTGTTTAATTCTCCCTATTTTTTGCATTGATTTACCATCTAGCTACATGACTCCTCTATTAAGTGGCTCATACTTTATTTTTAAAGCATCAGCTATTTGCTTGGGCATTACTGTAGTACTAGCCCCTGAATCTATCATCACATTATGCAACAGTTTATTTCAAACTATCAGAGTCAAATAAAATGGCTTTGGTTTGGATTTACTTACCTTTGTTGCATTGTTCACAAGGGTTGTTATCTATAGATGAACTATGTCTTTGAGCTTTTAGTTATCATCAAGTCTTTCTTTGGTGCTAGTATGTTTAGGCACTGCTTGACCTTGCAAAGCTTCTTATAACAATGTCTTTTGCTCAGGAATAGCTAATATGTCCCACATTGACACATGTGTTGGGTTTCTCTTTAGCTGATCTACCACATTCATTGGTCTTATTATTTGGGTTATTGGAAAATAAGAGTACCTTACTTTTTCTTGAACTTGTCCAGGAACTACTTGATTCTACACTGGCTGAGGAACTTCTTGTCTAGAAGCTATGTTTTGATGACTTTGAAATGGAAGAGGTCCCATAACTTAATTATTTGTGACTTTAGGCTATTCCATCATCATTTTCTTTGATCTCGTATAGTAGTCTGACTGCACCACTGGTTTCTTAGAAGTAGAAGCTTCGTTCAAGAATATTGACTCTTCATCTTCAACCCATGAAAACAAAGCATGTTCAGGGGCTATTTCTTCTTGTTGTTGTAAGGACATCCCTTACATCTGAGCCATCATGATTGAATTTTGCATACTAGGGGACTGGTAGGGTTGAGTGTCAAAAGTACTTGTAAATTGTCTATCCATTCTTCTTTGCTCTACTACCTTTTGTTGTAGATGACCCATGGGACAAGCTCTGGGTGTATGAGCATCATTACAAGGAAAACACCTGGCATTGGTGCTATCTACATAATTATTCTACCCTTGGACAATCTCTTTATTTGGATTGGGAGGAATAGTCTGAGGGTGTAGGGACTGTAACTAATTAGTTTGTTGGCTGAGGGTTATTTTTCCTTTGATGACCTTGATACTGGTTTGGCTAAGGTAGAAATCTATTTCCTTGGTAGCCTTGCTATTAGGGTTTAGGAAAAGGATTATACTAACTTTTTATGTTGTTTAACTCATTTGAAAATATCCTTAAGATGTTTTTGATATCATCCATCTCAGATGATTAGGTTGGGATAAGTTCTTTAGTAGGTTATTGAGGATATGTGTACATAAACACAAGTGGGGCTATGGAATAAGGGGATTCTTGAGGAAACAATAAGGTAATCTCTAGAAACATGGGCATGGGAGCCCTTGGGAGCAACTTTCTAGCATTTATTAAATTATTTTTAGCTCTGACTACATAGTCATAAGCTTTTGGCAGAGTCTGACCTCCAAGTGACTGAATCAATACTGATATGTCTAAATTTAAAGGTTTAAGATAAAAGACTATAGACATACCTGGTAATGGTCTTACTATAGCAGGGATTCTTTCCCAAGTCTTTTGAAATTTTGAATTGATGTCAGTCATTGCTTCTTGTGGTGCCATTTTAATAGTAATCAATTGTTGCAACAAAGAAGACTTATCACTTTTTTCTTCAAACCTTTCAAAGAAAATATCTCCAAGTTGATCCCATGTAGATATTGTCTTTGGAGTGAAGGATTTGTACCATTCTAGAGTTTTTCCTTCAAAAGAAGCTGCTAATGATCTTATAGCCACATTCTATTGTGTGACCACATGTATAACATAGACATCAGACACATCCTGCAGATGTTCTTTAGGTGTTTTAAAATCTTGCCTGCTAAATTTGGGTAGAGCTTTCAAGGCATTTACTGGAATAGGGTCCCAAGTGCCTGGTGGTATTGGGAGGATCAAAGGACTACTAGTATTCCAACTTACATAATTCCTTAGGGGTATAGGAGTTCCCATAATTATTCTTGGTATTAGTATAAATTGATTGACTCTTTGTCTTGGACTAGTTATCAAAGGTGGAAAAAGAATACCTAGATTTACAGGAGATTGAGATCTTGTTACTGGTCCACAACTATGACTCCTTGTAGCTCTCTAGTTCATACGCTCTTGAAAGAAACTTCAAGATGGTGTCCCATTGGGCATGCCAAAAACTATTGATGATTAAAATTACACTATTTCTAACACCAACAATGGGAAGTTTCAGGAATGTGGGACTTGCAACCTGAAACAACCTCCAGATTTTAAAGAAGTTGGCTCTTATTTATCTCAAGTGTATTATGAGGAAAGGGACAAGAATTAAACAAAAACACAAATGCAATGAAGGAAAATCTAACTATGGCGATTCACCTAAATTTAATTTGACCCTTAATTCTAAGCACAGTGAAGCTATCTTTAAAATTCAATTACATTAAAGAGAAGACGAGGCATGATCAATGTAAAAGATGAAAATAGATAAGATCAAAGGCTCAAAACTTAGATGATTTTGCAATGACATAGAGAATATCAAGAAAGGCACATAATTTAGTATTATCATTAATTTTCTATTTACATAAAAGGCACAGAAACATGCACAGTTATCAACCTTTCTAACTCAAGAAAATAGAATAAAGGAAAATAATATTACTAGTCACAGCTAAAAGTCTAAAACTTTTGATAACAATTTCTCACAAAAAATTGTCTCTATCATTTGATGAAGCTCCTCTAGTGATCTCTACACCCCTATTTATAGCATCAAACTAGCTCTAGATTGCCTACACGTTCCCAATCCAATGGCCTAACTAAATTCTAACTAAACTAGAAGTGTCTAACATAGGATATTTCATGGATTTGAAATGTTACCTCTCCCTGCAAGTTCATTGGCCAAAATAGATACACAAGACACTTTCCACTGTGAAACAGGTGAGGACACTTGGCTGCTTCACCTACTCTACTTGAAAACCTTCTTATTATTTAGGAGGCACCAGAAAATGACACTTGGCATGTTATGCAGCACTTACTGAAGACACCCTGCACCTTCTGCATAACCTATACTCTTTATTATGTCTTTGCTCAGGAGTGTTCCATCTTTGACATCTATCATAGTATGCTTCTTCAAAAGTTTAACAACTTATAAAAAATGGGACCCGTAACACTTCTCACTTGAGCGTCTTCAAAAAGGGAATAGGGATAGGTAGTGCTTTATGCATATCCTTAACAAGGGACATGTGGCGGTCTTCACTACTTTTAGCTACCTTTTGAGAATCTTGCGGAAGGTGACACATGTTTTTCTCCACATCACTCTATCTATACTATAGAAACATTTGGGGCTGATTTCATATTTACACAGATGAAGGCACTTGGTGACTTTTATTTACTTCAAAAACAAAACTTAGGACCCACCACTGTCTTTACTTATCGATGAAACAAAAATGAAGATACTTTAGATGTTGACACGTGGTAGCTTCCAATTTCTTTATCAAGGGATACATGGCCTCTTTCGTTGCTTTTAGAAAATCATATTGAAACCTTCCACAGTTGCCACTTGGCACCTTCCACTTGATCTTAATAAAAGCTTATTGAAAAGAAGTTTTCAAAATGTATAAGAAACATGAGACGTGGATGTAGACACTTGTTGTGCTCCACTGAGTTACTATGGGACACATGGCATGTTCTGACCAACTTATAGAAATTATGAAATGTGCCTCAGCTGATGACACTTGGTAGCTTCCACTCAATTTTGACACTTAGACAAAATTTAGGTGTAAATAAATTTGAGCCCGCGCTCTGAGTTAAAACTTCACTGTCTTGAACTAGAGCACACAAGGAAAAAACTTGGAGTGCATAAATAAAAATCAAAAAATGAAAAATGTAGATTTTTTTTACTCTACATAAATCTAGAATTATTTAACATATATAATTACTTTCTATGATTTGTTAGTATGGATTTGTGATTATTTGAACCTTGTGCACATTTTGGAGATCATCATATCATGGAGACCTAAGGGACAAGTGGTGAAATAGGAATGTGAGTACTAAGAGATGGGAGTGGATATTATTTAGTATCACATTGACTCGGTAGTTATTGAGTTTGGATTTGATAAGGGGATCTTGATTTGATATTTTATAATATGTTATTGTTGACCAATTTTGACTTTTAAGCCAAAATAGGGCACCCCTAATAAAAAAACTTTATTTTTAAGCATATAACGGTGTATAATATATTTTCATAAGGTTTTTAATATGTCAATTAATGTCAATTTATGTTATAATAACTTTGGTCATTAGTTCTCTAGGTTTATTTATCATTTTGAGTCATTTTAAGGGTAATTCTTTATACTGGTTTCTTCAGAAATGCGAAAGTGTCAATGGGTGATTTCATGACCCATGTGTCAAAAATGTCTTAAGTAATTGATAAAACTAAATATTTTTAGGTTAGTTAGAATAAAGTTAGTTTTCTTAAAGAAAAGGAAGAAAATGACACATGTATGGCTCCTTGGGAAGTGTTCCACATGTGAAGAGGACATGAAATGTCTCTCAATATTCATAAAACTCATCTACATGATTTTTTTGATATGTAAATTAAAATTTGAAGCCAAAACCATTCTATCTCTTTTTCATCCTTCTTGGCATAAAGAAGTGACTTGTAGGTTTCCACTTCATACAACCAATAGAGATGGTTCTAGGTATAATGATCTTGGGAGGTTGTTTTAAACTTAGATACATACATACATACATACATACATACATACATATATATATATATATATATATATATATATATATATATATGGTCAATTTTTATTCATGAACCATCCATTTGAAGTGGATTGTGCAAATTTGCTTGTCATTATGTGCACCCTTCAGGTTTTGCTTTGGTCTGGGTGTTTCTATAGAAACTAATTTCTCATGTTAGATTCCAATGAATTATTTCATCCTTGACCAATTCTTCAAAATATTTTTTTCATGTTTCAAGTGGTTTTTATATGGTAAACAACTCATTTTCTATGAGGATACATCATTTGTTGTTATGGTAAGTTTGCACCTTTTTAGGAGCTTCCATGCTTTATCATTAGTTACAGGGGGTTGTTTTAATCCCATATACATATTTTAAAGGTTATATTTCTATTAACCTAACCTTTAATCCTCACCTTCTAATCAATGCTTCATGGTTTACATCCATATGTACACATGTTTATAGTCTACCTATTCAATGCAACTCAAAAGGTGATTTACATTTTTTTGGAAGGGGATTTTTGTTGAAATCAAGATTATTAGATTTATCCAAGCTTTAAAAAGTTTTAAAGAAACTATGTTATCCTTTAAATGAGTTTAAGTGGTCTTCTAATACCCATAAACCAATTCATTGCTCATACATTTCATACTACCTCCATGCTTCTCAAAGCATATATATAGCTTGTTATGATAATGCCATGCTAACATATAAACATTGATAGTGGTCCCAATCCAATGGAAATGTTTGGAGGTATTGTGTATGATTTTAATGTGTAATTATTACTCATTGTTATCAAATGGATAGTATACTAATTTTTTTCCTGTGTATGATAGTAGCAGCCTATAAGAAGCCATTGATAGGGAGCAAGGGACCTTTGGAAAATGTGAAATAAGCTATGAAACTACCCTCCAAGTGAGAAGTAAATTATATTCCATCATTTTAGACATAATTGAGATAACTTATGGACAAATTAAGCATGCAATTTTTTAAATGACAATAACCACACAACAGGTCATAGAAGTGAAAATCAACAAGGCATAATGACTATGACTACACAACCAATTAATGCATCGTCTAAATGCATGACACGTACCATGAATATCAAGTTACCTATCAAAACTCATATAACTACTTAAAATAACTCCTACTACCCCAAGAGCCAATGCCAACATCCAATATAGCCCATAGTTAGTACCTACAACCACCAAGTAGGTCCATCAGTAATACTTGATCCAATAATATATACATCCATGGATTGGTAATATCTAAGAAATTAAGGGTCATCCAAAGTGTATCAATCATCATAGTCAAGGGTGTTGAGATCCACATCGAGGGATTTAATCACTATTTCATTAGAAGATATATCAAATATTGGATTCTTAGGAATGAACACATAAGATGTAATCTCATAAGAAGACTGATTTAGGGACTCAATCCCTAAAGGAGCAAAATAATGACCTTTGATGTTTTTTTGAAATTATATAACAAGGTTACCTCTTCCTTTAAATAATATAAATGACCTTGTATTAGAGTATTTAATATGTAAAATAACCATTAAAATTTGGGAAAAAGGGAAATAAATAGAAGGTGGTTTTTAGAGAGCTCAAGGATACTTCTAAAACCATTAATGTTAGATAGTAATTTCTATACATTTGAACCTTTAAGTAGCCACTAGTATTCTAAAGAGTAAACAAGAAATTTACCTCATGGATAGAATGGAATCATAGATTGAATGGTAAAAAAATTACATGGAAACCATCATTAAAATGTTCATACATACCTTTTGAGCCTATGGTCATCTAGAATCCATACACTATGGAAAGAACCACCTATAACAAAGTAAGTTAATAATGAGCTAGCATTGATGTTTGGTAGCTTTTTGGGTATACAAGGTGATTTAAAAAATGATTATGAATTTTATGACCCAAATTTATGTTTCAAGAGCATCATGGACATCAGGATAAGATGGAGGTGACCCTTGTATTCACCTATAGGTAAAGTTACAGGTAGGGCACGTCAACCTAGGTAATGTTTTACAAAGAAGATAGGGGTGTCTTAAAGGATCCTAAGGAAGGGAGGTTGTTTAGATAAGAATGGTGTAAATTAAATAAAATTTAAATGGATATCCCCACAGCTCAAATAAATTAAAAACAACCCCAAAGTTACCTATAACAAGGGCTATTAGGGAAGTTGCTTAATCAAGCAGAAAAGCTCAATTTATGAGCTCAAAAGTGCATAGAAATAAGATAGGAAGGGTTCAAAGGTATCAATTAATTATATGAGGGTAAAAAAGACTTTTAAATTATATGTTTTAAGGTTAAAAAAATAAGAAACCTAAAAGAATAGTCAACAGAAGTGTCTCAGTTAGTAGGCAAGTAATGAGTTATTTTGGTATGTTAATGATGTTTAAGAGCATATAATAAGGAGTGAAAGAACAAACATGTATTTTTTAACCTAATAAAGATAAATAAATGTTTTAAAACATAATTCTATTTACTAATCAATATTATAACATTTACAAGTAGAGGTAAACATATTGTCTCACTCATAGCAAGAAGAGACTCAATATTAGAGCCTAGATTGCATAAGAAGGGTCAATGGAGTATGGAATGATGGATTAAACCTATAAGAAACATTATTATACACAGGTAAAATATAAAAACTATAAACATTGGATGAAATAAATTAAGGGCTCTTAAAGTGTCAAAACATGGTGCACTCTCAATCCAACCCTGGACATAGTCATTGCTCACTATCTGTTTCAAAACTTGGGGTGTTTGAAGGGTCAAATGACCTAATAAAGAGATAGTTTTTAGATTAGGAGGTATTAAAAACTTGTAGATAAACCTCCAATGATTTATTTTGGTTATAAAATAGGTTAATTAACCCTTATGTTGTCTTAGACAGGGGGGCACTCCCTTCATGTTTGAAGCAAGCAGTCTTGGGGAATTAGGTGAGAATGGTGACCAAAATATTGGAAGACCTTGAAAGAGGGTTAATAAAGATGTAAAATTCATCTAATAACATAAATAACTAGGAAAAAATAATGAAAACCAAATAGGTAACTCTAACATACAAGAGTTGCAGTCAAACCTAATAGGTAAAACCAAGGCCTAAAAGGCAAATGGTGAGAAACTCTCATTTCTACTATTGAATTAACTTTATAATAAGTTATAACATGTATATGGTGATCAGATATAATTTTATAGACTAATTATATTCAAGTAAAAATGTCAAATATCATCTAGAGATCTATGGACGTAGTTAGGCTTGCTAGGCAAGGTTTAAGCCCTTAGGCTTGAGGCCAAATGGAAGACCACTCACACTTATAGAATTAGAAGTGAATAATACCCTATTAGAAAATTCTTGGAGGATGACTAAAAATATCTTTGAAATCTCATAGTTAAATGAAAACATTAGGAGGGTCATTTTTGGCTTAGAGACCAACTCAGACTTGGAAAGAAACCAAAAACAATCCTAAGTAGTCATATTAAGATGCTCATATCTTTATTGAGGATATGCATGGGAGAAAAAGGAGTTATCAGGTATTATAGGCCATATTTGTGGAAATTTTTCTCAATTTTTATGTCCCAGCTTTATGAATAATCATTAAGATGAAAAATAGGCCTAAAACCCTACTAAACCCTTGATGAGGATCAGTCTTGGAAGATGGAGTTGATTAGATTATTAAATGGAAAAGTTTGATCATTAAATTTTTTTTAGGTTTAATATGACTCACCTAATCTCCTTCCCATGCTACCTACCTATACAAAATTGTATGGATTAATTCAAAAATAGGCTTTTTCTCATTATTTTGTGTCTTGTGTAGGCTATATGAGGATTTAAGAGATGAAACAAAGTTTGGGTGGAATATTTACACTTAATATAACTACCAATATTATTTTAATTCCATGAAAAAACTTATAATTTCTTCAACTAGGACTTTACTTTCACCCAATCAAATTTGTTATATTGGGTAAGCTAGAGAGAAGGGAAGAAATATACAAGTAAAGTGATTTTAAAGATTGCCTAATGTTTCCAAAGCCATGGATGGTATTAAAACTTGTAAATAACTACATAAAATGGATTTTTATGGATAACTAATTCCAATTTTAAGGCCAAGTGTGTAGGGTAAATGGAAGGGTTGTTTTTAGGATAATAAATGATGATGGATCCTTTTTAGTTGATTTCAAAAGACTAGGCATAAAACCAATGCATGTAAAATAATTTGTTATGTCCATAAATTTCATTAAAATAATTATATTTTCTTCAAATAAGTTACAATACATTCAAATAGGCCTAATCATGAAGACAATTTTCTTATGCAAAAGGAGTTTTGTGCCACTTTGCATAACTTTGATGATTTGTATGGACACTTAGACTTATAAACTTTGAATGGTTCATCCCATGTCCTTATAATATGCAATATTAAATCCATTTATCATCTTGGAAAGTGCCCTTGTGAACCTTGGACTTCTCTCTCTCTCCTCTCTCTCTCTCTCTCTCTCTCTCTCTCTCCTCTCTCTCTCTCCTCTCTCTCCTCCTCTCTCTCTCTCTCTCTCTCTCTCTCTCTCTCTCCTCTCTCTCATCTCTCTCTCTCTCTCTCTCTCTCTTTCTCTCTCTCTCTCCTCACTCTCACTCCTCTCTCTCTCTCTCTCTCTTTCTCTCAACCTCAACTCTATAAGAGTTGGTGATTTTGGCATTGTATTGGAGGATCCACCTGAGTATGGTGAAGCCCTACTCAATTATACAGCTTTTTATCAATAAAAAACTAAGTTTTACCTCTTTCATGATTTTGATTAGTGTGTTTACTAAATTTTTTGATCTTGCATAAGTGAAGACTAAGGATTCCTTAGCATGTTGCTCATTTGCTTCACCTATTTACATCTTCTTATTTTAGGGCATGTGATGTGTTCTAGGAGATGTCAAGGTTTAAGTGAGTTAGTATTTTCATTAGTTCCCTCATAGGCCTCTTTTCTAGTCCTCCTATGTTTGTGTATTTATCTATAACCCCACAATGTAACATTGATGCAAGAAGACATTGTTTAGAGTATATGTTTTAGTTATCCTTTGATTTCAAGTGTGAAATACATAGGGTTGGAAGTCATCACCATATCTAGTGTATCACTTCCATTAGAGTAGTTTTATTTTAGTTATCCTTCTTTATTCCCCCCCCCCCAATTTTAGTAGTAGGTTCAATCTTAAGTGGTATATCAAGGGAGCTAGCCCTATCTAGGGATTCACCTCATTCCCTAGGCTACCCATAAGCCTAGAGGTGATTCCATTGCACCACCTAGCTGAGAAGATATTTTCATCTCCTCATAGGGTGAAAATACAATTGAAAATGGTTTTTGACATGATCGAGTGGGACTCTTGTTCTAAGATATTATTAAATTTTAGGTGTTATCTCTCAATAATCAGCCTTTGGAGGCATCCTTAAAAGTACCAATGCTGATTCAAAGTTGTATCATTTGGTCAAGTACCCCAAGTATTCCATTTAAATATTATTGATAAACTTTTATTATGTCCTTATTTCCAAATTAAGGTTTCATGGCTGACCTTGTTTTTGAGTTTTGTCCTCTACAAGTCGGTGAGACATTGCAAGCTCTTGCCTTTACTTCTCCATATGAACAAGTCCTTGGTCAACCTTGACATGATCTCTATCAACCTCCATATGACCTTCATTAGATCCAATATAATCCTTTTCAGCCTTATTAATATATCCATCATCCCCATGAGTCATGGTAGCCATATGGTCCTTAATTCCCCTCTTCATATGAGCAACATGTTGTTAGGCAATCCTATGGAAATGACTATCAAGAAACACATTTCTATCATCCTGAATATGAGCCCTACCTTTCATCCTTTGATTCCTATCATCCCAAATAATATTATTATGATCATTTTCATATGAGATAAAAAAGTTCCCATGGATTATACATCAATATATTATGGACAAAGTGCAACTTTTCATCATACTAATGTTTCCCTTCCTAGCTAGCCCAATGTTTCACTTCCATATGAGCTCACTAGTCTTCCTCTTTTCCAAATATATTCATAAGCCTTCTCCTTCATTCCAAAATTCATATACAATACTTTTACCTTCCAATTCATCTCATATTATATATCCTTTACCTCAAATCCATGAACTTATCCATCAATTTTTCAGTTTCAACCCCTTCTCAAGGAAGAACCTATTTTGAGAGAGGCAAGTAAAGAAGAGATAATCTAATTTATGTCTAATAAAGAGACTCTCATGAGTTATTATGAGGATTAAATCACTAGAGGAACTCCCCTTGGTGATCAAAAGGATATTCCAATCACTAATGTTTCTATGTTTGAAGAGATATGTGTCTATGAAAAATATTCTACACTCCACCCTAAATCTGATTTTGAGTTCTATGTACCAGCCCCTATAAAACTTTTTCATATTTCTCTCACCCCATCACACTTTGGCTTAGTAGACCTATGGTAGAGGAACCTAAGGAGTATTAGTTGGATGATAAGTAAAAGGGAGCTCTTTCTTGAAGAAAACCTACCACCTTGGTAGCCTCATTGGGATAGAGAACATGACTTCAAGATGCCTAGTATTGATATTACCATGAAAGTGAAGGAGATGGGAGATATTAAATATAAATATATATCTGATACAAAGGTTGAATATGATCATAATGAGCATGAAGTGAAATTTAATATCAAGTATAGATAACATATTCAAGTTATATCTCAAGAAGTGGCAAGTCCTAGGAGAGTTTCATGAGACTAAGGTAGAAGAGTCAGCTCTGGAAGTTGATCATGATGAAGAAAAACTTGTGGAAGAGATTTGAAGACATATACAATGAATTTTAAAGCCTCAAGAGGCCTATAAATCCTTTGGATCTGACTATAAATAATGACATGGTTTAAGAAGAAGACATGGGGCACACTTATATGCAAATGT